>VDFB02028282.1:0-10818 GCA_007258455.2 Sequoia sempervirens
GGAATGAAACCCTTGAGGAACCCGAACATGCTCTGCATTGAAAATCTCTAAAAAAGATGAGAAGGGGTTGCAAATCAAGGATCTGATACCATGTTAGGAACCAAGATCAAACATGCAAACCAAAAAGGCCTTCAAAAGAAGAGAAAAACAAAAAAAAATGAGCTATTGCAAAATGATGTGCAAAATATTTTTATTTAGGAATTCATAATTACATGAGATGATTTGATTTATAAAAGAAAAGTATTCATAACCCTAATCTTATCTTGAGCAACAAGATAGCTCAACAAGATAAGGATGAGAATAATTAACCTAGGAATTAAAATATACCTAAGTAAATTTATACAAGTGTAATTAAATATTAATTACACTAACACCTTTTCGGGATCAAAAATTATAATCTCGTTGATAGGAATTTTGAGATTGTTTACTATAATGCCCAACTTTTCATACCCCTTAGGGGTAGTGATCTTTAAATAAGTAAAAGTACATTGGGTATGTATTACAGTGCCCTCTCTAACCTTTCTAAACATTACATAATCCATAATATCAATTTGCCACATGAGCTCCATGAAAGCCAATCTGTCTGAGACATACAAGGGTAGACAATGGGGTGCCACCTTAGCTCCATAAACCCTGATCAAAGTATACTCAGAATATAGAAACCATGCAGCCCAATTGTGTGTTGTTCTAGAGCTTGGTACATCCCTTGGGTGCATAGGACTTCTATATTCCAGAGAAAGTTTGAATTTAGGTACTACACCCAATGACTCTAATATACCATATCTTACAACATTGGCAAACAAGATGGAATTGGAATTGGAACAATCTTGATCCCAACTGTATGTCCATATTTGTACAAGGGTAGCATTATTTTCATTGTCCTTAATTTTCAAATTTAGTTTACTCTTCAACTCATAATCACCTTCCCATAAGAGCATATGCATTAATAAAGAGTAATGGGGAAAACACAAAGGTAGCACCTCCTTTTTCAAATTGATGAAATCCTCATGCATTTGTTCAACAACAAAGTTAGCATAATCAAAACCAGTGTTTCGATTATGATTTTGAATATCTTCCACCATCACCAATAAATCAAGAGCTATCCTAACCTCGAAATCTTATGCCAGTACTTTATTTAAAGAGTAATAAGTGTTTTTGAAATAATCTTCAAATTCTTTACACTCAAAAGGATCAACATCTTGAGTAGTAATTTTTTTCTTGTTCCTTCTGTGTCGCACAAGAAGTACTTCTTTAAATCCAAATTTTCTCTTCTCATACTCAACATACAAGTCAACACATCTGAACTTTGTAGTATAATTGGGATTCAACCCAAATACATCCAGCATCTTATCCTTTGTCACCTCCAAAACTATATCACCATTCCCACTTCTAATTGTCTTGTCAATAGGGTTATAGTGCTTTGCTAGCTCCATAATTAAATCAACTTCTACAAACATATTTTGGACCACCAACTTTCCAATGTTCAACCCCCATAAATAAGATGCGGGCTTACTGGAACGTCGCCTATTGAAAGCATACCGAAACAATTGCCATCCACTCTGGGGTTGGGGTTTTTCACCAATTTCGCCAACATTATCAATCAACCTAGTGGTCACAACAACTTTGTTTGTAGGCCTTTTACCAATTCGTGACCCTCCTTCTTTGATACCTCCAGAGGCCTCTTGCATATTTTTTTTGTTTCTTTCTTTGCACTTCAGAACCTAGTGGAAGACGCACGGGTACATGGAAAAGGGTTAGACACAGTCACTGGCTTAGGCTTAATTTCATATGAGGTATCTTGAGTTTTAATTCTTCTAACACTCTTTTTTTTTTTTTTCCTTTCTGGCCTAACACTAGATTCACTAGGCTTTGGGTTACTCATACTTGTAACACAAATGGAACTAGGGTTTACGATTTCTCACAGCCAAATAAAACTCTTTACAATTATGGTAGGACAAATACTACTATTGAACAAGACACATTTTGTTCACAATTCATACAATGCTCAATCACCAAATTGAAACTACCAGAGATGAATAAATTGCTAATTACCTCAATTTCCTGCAAACTATCCAGGGCATGCACCTCACTACTTCAATTGGAAGGAGATACTAGTGTTGCTTACCCAGGTGAAAGCAGTGTCACTCTGCTTACTGATATTTTCTGGAGCTTTCCTCACAATTTCTTCATTCTTCTTGTATTCTTTCTACTAGCCAATGCATTCAGATGCATGATCAACTAGGTATCTACTTTCTCTTACGGCCGAGAAAGAGGCGTGTCACCATTAATACTTGATAGTAAGCTCGCTCGAGCGAACTGAAAATTAGTCATTCAGGTTTAAACCTTGATCGTTGATCCTTCAGCTATAAATCTATATCAATGGTATTTAATCCATCTTGCCACCTTCCTCTTTGATTTATAGGAAATCCTCAAGTTTTAGCCATGTTTCCTCTTCCTATAGTGGTTGTCACCTTTCATTGATTTACTTCATTCTCCTCTAGCTTTATCAGTGATGCAAGTGTTTTATGCGACAAAATCTAAGCCCTTGGATCTGTGGCCTATCTCCTAATCACATTCATCTCCATCACTCCTCACTAATCCAACTTTGTACCTTGGCCTTTACCAGCGACAAATGTAAGCACCATATTCAGACACGTACACCTGAATGAAAAATCAATGGCATAAAAATATATTGCAAATAAGATGTATTCAAGTTAGTGAAAGAGAGACCTTCTTGAAAAGGAACCATATCGGTCATCGCTAATCCTCCTCATATGGTTTGCAAGCAATTGGAGATGAGATAAAATCCTAATATCATTACATATCATGTATTTCTAATCAAGAACTTAGCACTCAAAACAAATCCGCGAGAAGTGATTTAATCAGAAATTCACATCCTCTCTCATCGCTGATTTAAAACAATCATTTAATAACTTACTTACGATAAGTGATGAAAGTATGATCATAAGGCGAGATGGTATTTCTCATTGCTATTACAATATTAAGAGGTTAGAAACCATTAGCGATAAGAGATCCCTTAGTAATACAACAATCCTCACTCATCACTAATTATAATTAGAAGTTCATGGAGCTATTTACGATGAGCGATATCAAAGAGATATCACCTCATCATTTTTCGTTGATTTAAAACATATATTTCAAAAGTGATCGACGATCAGCGGTGAAGACTAAAGGTTGATTGAACTTAAGTGAAAAAATTTAGGCACATGTTCATAAGTTGTTTTTTAATGGAGGGGACTTCCTAGGGTCATTCGATTGATAGAAAAAGACCTAAGAACCCCAAAACCATTATAACAAAAGTTTCTAGACCTATGATTAGGGAACCAATTTCCATAAAATAAAAGAAGATGCAAAGATTTAAACAGTGACTGGCAAAGGGCAATAGGGAGTCAACAACAAAATAGAACATTCAAGTGCTTTAAGAAAATGAATCCTAGACCCCTCTAAATACAACAAGGCTCTGAGATGGGACATGAGAATTAAGGTTCCATCACCCCCTTCCAATTATAATAGGAATCCCCTAATCCATCCCTCAATTGAGTCACTTAGTTGACGGATATTGGTTCCTAATAAACTAAAGTGTGAGATAGGTCCCAAATTTGCATCTCCTAAAATGTGGAAACCTATTTTCCTTTTGTTCATTTTGGTGAGCCCGACCTTTGGACCCTTCAATTTCTAGTTTGGAAAACATTATAGTCCTAGATCTATCTTGCATTAACTTTCCAGTAGATTTGCATTAGTTGAATTTCATTTAGGGCTTCTAAATATTGCATTAGTGAAAAGTGCATATAGGTTGCATTTTTGCATCTTGCATCATTCAATTTCATTGGAAATATGTAATTACAAATATTAAGTTGACCATACAACCTAGACACATTAAAATCAACTAAGAATTTTCTTATTTAGGGTTGAAAACCCTAATCGGGACTCATTCGCCCACCTGGGCGATTTATTCCCTATACATGTATTTTTTCTATTTTTCTAGGTATTTTGTGCTCTCTAATTTTCACTATCTTAAACTATCAAAAACCCTAAGTGGGACTCATATGCCCAACTAGGTGAATGATTCCATGGAGGCCTACAAAAAAAAACTTTTATGAGCTTTCTGGTGATTTTCTATACTTCTTATGCTTGCTGGGAAACCTATAATATTAGTCTAGAAAGTTTCAAGAAATTTCGTTTTATGCATCTAGGTCTGTTACCACCAAAAAAGTATACCTTTTCCCTTGCTTTATTTGGGAATAATTAATGGTAAATTATATTTACTATCACCTTGGTCTAGTGTTGTGAGGTGTTTTTCACATCCACATTAGGTCTTGGGCCTGTTTTAAGCTAAATTAACTTAACTTTTCCCCAATTTAGTGTTGTAAAATGTATTTATTTACAATTTTCTGTTAAATTTAAGTGGCTTATAAATAAAGTGGACCTAATCTAGTGTTGTAATTTTTTTTTACACATTCACATGGGATTTAGGGCCCTTCTAAGCAAAATAGACCCATTTCACTTATTTTAGTGTTGTAAAGTGTATTTATTTACACTTTCACATTGTTTTTTGGACCCTATTAAATCTATGATCTTTATATCATCATTCATAGGCCCCTATGACCCCATATTGTTCATCCCAAGGCATAATTTAATCAAAAACTTGACAAGATCAACATATGAACTTAATTTATGCATTTCTTGACAGTTTAGCTAGCAAAATGGCCCTTGTGGGATCCATTTTCCACCTTGGGTGAATGAGTCCCATCCAGGTTGGAATCAATCACCCAGGATGGAGAATGAGTCCCAGTTGAGTAATTTTAAAAGTTTGAGCAGGAAAAACTAGGTTTTAAGTTTAATTTTTTCCTATGTCGACCCTGGGGATCAAATTAAAGCAGTCATGTGAGTGGAATGCCTATATAAAAAATATTTCAAATCCTCATTCCATCCAAGCATCATACATTCATGTTCTCAAGTCAAGCAATCAAGAGTTAATAATTTCAAGTCTTGACAAGGTCATCAAGATAGCATTCAAGATCAAATCTAAGGCATTCAAGGGTAGAATTTTTCATGAATTGTTGAAGAAATTCAAGATCCATCACCATGGAAAGTTTCTAATTGCATTACTTATGTTCATACTTCATTATCTTATTTCATCATTTTGGTTTAATTACCTAAAAGGGGTTTGACCAAGGCAAACCCCTATTCCCTAACAATCAACATTTTCTCTCTCTTTGTGTGATTGCAGATCTAGGTGATTTGAAGGCTTGGAGATCATTGAAAATTAGGTTCCAAACTTGTTAGAGTCATCTCCCTATTGGAAAGGTCAAAATATTCATAAAAAGTCACTTATAGCCCTGAAAATATGGGTTTCGGATCCGGATACCTCAAGGAACAAATTGAGAAGATAGAGGAGAGTAGATCAAGACTTTAAATTTCCAAAATAGCCCAACTGGACTCATTCACCAAGAGTGGTGAATGAGTCCCTATGTAGGTGTTTTCCAAATATTTTTTCAGATTTGGATACCCATTTGCTCAAAACTTACTCCAGTACAGTTTCCCAAATCTGGGACTGATTCGTCCAGAATGAGAAATGAGTCTCACTAGCCTAAAAATTAACATTTTCAGTATTTTTAGAGTTCCATTACATCCCCGGAAAGTTTACAGGTGCACACTTTTTGTTTCAAAACTTTTTATTTTGTTTTGTTTGCATTTCTAGATCATTAAAAATTAGTTTCCATATAACACTGTGTTTTCCAACATTTTATCTTTTCCAAGTTTACACTTGGTGGTGAACACCTTTTTGTTATATTCAGTCACTAGGTCAACCCTATTGTTAGATTTCAATCTCCTTTTCATTGAAATCTTGAGGGTTATCCTTGGGTGGAACCTTCCCCACATAGACCACATTTCTCATTAGACCTCATTTTTAGAGGTTCCATCTTGGTGAACCTGCATTGACAATACCTTCTTTTCTGATTTGGAGTCCATCATCCTAGATCTAGCTTGCATTAACTTTGCATTAGGGTTTTCATTAGTGAAAGTGCATATGGGTTGCATTTTTGCATCTCAAATCATTGAAAAACATCTGAAAACTACTTTTGCACTTAGGTTACACATCATACAACATAAAAAGCATCAAAATCCATTGAAAATTCTTAAATTTTTTGAAAAAAATCCCTATTGGGACTCATTCACCACCTTGGGCGAATCGGTCCCAGAACAGAGTTAAAATAACCTTTTACAACACTGAAAACCTTGTTTTTAAGCTTCTATTTGCTCCCATTGGTTAGTTGTTTCATTGGGTTGACTTTTTGTTACATGCATTTCACTAAATCTAGCTTAAATTAGTCCATTTCATGCATTTCTTCATTCCAAATTTTCATTTGCAACATTTCATTTTTAGATCATTGCATAATGTAACTAGTAAATTACCTTTCATGTTAAGTCTTTACATTGCATTTTGAGTTTGCATTGTTCAAAATTGTTAGCTTTGGTCTTTTCCAATTTTGCAAAGAAAATTTTGGTCAATAAACATGTTAGTGAGTCATTCAATGCATTCCCTAGTTATGAGAGTCTTTTAAGGTGAAAAAGTAGATATGTTCACACTTTCCTTAAACCTTCACCCACTTTTATCTATCCTTTTGTGAGGATGATGTGATAGAAGAAGATATAAGCATGGAAATTCATGATGATCATAATTTTTTTTCTCCCAATACCTCTCCTTTTCATGATGAAGGTATTTTGGTGAAAGAAAATGCACTCGTTGAGAATCATGAAGGTCATGTTTTCTCTTCTCCTCACTCCCCTTGGGAAGATAGTATAACAATAGAAGATGAAATCATTGCCACTACCTTACTTAATTTACATTCCTCTCCCAAAATTTCTCCTACTTGTCACAATGCTACAATCATGAATGACCATGAAAATGACATTTGTGAGGAAGACATGTTGATGTTAGGACATCTAATAGTTAAGAGCTTTGAAAATCCTACTTCTCCCACTTGGGAAGAAATTATAGAGCATAAGGATGTAATTATAGATAATCATGACAATCACATTAGCTCTTCTCCTAATATCCTTCATAGTAATGAAGATGATAGTTTTGTGCTAGAAAATACACTTTAAAGTCATGTTTTTCCCTTTCCTAATGCTCCTACCATATGGGAAAATCTATTTGGTAAGCATGAAAATCATAGTGGTCCTCCTCTTGATGCCTCTCCTAATTGTGATGAAGTTTCTTTACAAAATCTAACCATAGATGAGCATATTACAAGCTCTCCTACTAGGATAGCTAATATGGACCTTAGAGAATAATGAGAAACAAATAGAACCTTCTCCAAATATCCCCACTATTGATAAACAAGATAATCCAACCATTGATCATTCCCCTACTTGTGATGAAGTCATTTTAGAAGAACCAACCCTTGAATTTCAAGAACATGTGGTTTGTAGTTCTCCTAAAAACTCTCCTCCTAGGGAGGATATCATGGTGCAAGAAAAGGATAACATTGACAATAATGATATAGTGTCCTTAGAAGAAGATGACGAGGCAACATTAGACTCTCACTAGCTAAGGGATGTTAATATTATTCAACCTCGACTCATCCTTTACCCGCCATCACACAAACCTCAAACTTAAAACAAACCTGAATTCATCCTCTACCCACCTAAGCATAATGTGTCGCAGCTGCCAAGTCATGATACCATTTCTCATACATATAACACTAGAAACAATCCACAACCACAACAACCAACCTTGACACCCTTACTTTTTCCTAATCCCATATTTCCTAGTGCTCCTCGTTTACCTTTCATAGTGGAAAAGAGTATGATGTTGTTGAACAACTTAAGAATATTCCTGCAAAGATATCCCTATGGGACCTAATTCAAAATTCACCTAATTATCACACGATGCTTCAAACTTCCTTGCAACAAGTTCCTATCCCTTCTAATATGCTACTGAATGACATAATAGCCATGATTCAAGGAATAAATGCTAACATTATTTTCCACCAAAGTTAACTCCATCCTTTGGAATTGCAAAAAAAAAATGATTCTTTGATGATCATAGCTCAATACAATAGGATAGGGATAAAGTGAACCCTTGTTTCAAAAATGGCTCAACCCTTAATGTGTGAAGTGTAAACCTCTTGGATAGGCTTTGTGTGGATAAATTGAAAATTCAACCAACCTCTTTATCCATTAGTGGATTTGACAATGTAGAAAAGAAATCGCTTGGTGTGATCACTTTACCTATTATAGCTGGACATGCCACATTGGAAACACTGATCCATGTTATTCCTTACGATCTTTCATATAATCTCCTTCTAGGTAGGCCATGGTTTCATGCAATGAATGATGTTCCTTCTACTTTCAACTGTAAAATGAAATACATCTACAACAATAAAGTGTACACACTCAACATTTATTATGAGCCTTTAGTGTTTTACAACTTGAAAAAGGTAAATAAAATACTATGGCAACATAAACACCAACTACACAAGTGGAACACATGCAACAGAAAGACAAAGAAAAAAATATTGAGGCAGTCACAAAGCTATTAGAAGATGATTGGTGTTCCTTAGATTTCACACCAACATTCATGGGAGAATACAATATCATACACAAAGACTCTGACAAGGGAAAAGAGAAAGAGGTAATGTCAACACAAAATTCGGAAGACCCTTCGAAAGCATCCACCTCCACTACTTTAGAACAAAATACAACAAATTAAGCAACAACCTTTGATGAAGATGATTACGAAAAACCACCAAATCCAAAAGAGATGAAGAATCTTTATGGAAAACGTTATGAGCTTATGAAACAGCTTGGATATAGTGGAAAAGGATGTGGTGCTAAAGAACAAGGTATTTGTGTCCCTATAGAGCCTCAAACACAACAAAATACTAGTGGTATTGGTTATTTTCCATTTAAAGAAAAAAACAAGCCTTCATTTAATATCAACACTATCTCAAACGATTCTTCTAAGCCAACTTCAACAGTATTGCATCCTGAACTGATAGACACTAGGGTTCTTCATTGTATTACATCCCTCCTTTCATGGAGAGAACAAAATCTCACATCTAAAGGAGTCTTGGGTAGGTATGACATCTTGTACTAAGCTAGAGATATCTTTGTCACATGATAAAGGAACATCTTCACCATTTGATCAAAGAGGGGTATCTTATCAAGACTCCTCCAAAGTATCATTTGACATCTCTCCCTCAAAGAAAATGAAGGAAATTTTATTACAAAATTCCTTTTGTGCATATTATCACAAAGTTCATTGTCATGCTACTAATGAATGTAGGCTTTTAGTAGTAAATCAACATCTTAAAAGTGCTCTTCCTTATGTGGGGGCACCTCATTCCTCTAATTGATATTGATTTTCACTCTATCTTATTTCTCATCAATCATTTTGGCTCATCCTTGTCCTGCACTAAGAGGGGGAAAGGGTTTTGGTAGCCTTGTTCTTGTATGTCACTTGTCATTGTCTCTTTTGGCTAGTTGACTACCTTTGTATGCATATAAGAGCAAGCTTGGGATGTGAGAACTGACATGCCTTAGTTTACTTGCATGTGACATACTTATTCATGATCTGACTTATTTGGAAACATATGACTTGGTATAGGGATTTCTAAATAAAATCTCATGTCTTCTTCTACTTTAAATAAATTACTCATAGTATTGGTGTTAGGAACCACTTTAAAGTGGGGGCATGCATCAACACTCATATTTCATTGTGTGATTTCTTTCTTCTTGCAATGCACCCTTTTCTTGGTGGTGTCATTTGAAGCGATTTCCTCAAAGTCGCGATATTTCTTTGACTTCTCCTCTCTTGGAAACGTAGGCACAATGTTCCCCTAGAAAGAGGCCTTGCATGTGAGAATTATAGAAACAGAAGAACAATCTTATGAAGATTATAACACTTCCTATCAAAAAGAAACAGGTTTATCCGACGCTATTCAAACAGGCATAGGTGAAATAAATGGTATGCCTGTCGCATTCGGAGTTATGGATTTTCAATTCATGGGAGGCAGTATGGGCTCGGTAGTGGGTGAAAAAATAACCCGTTTAATAGAGTATGCTACTGATAATCTTCTTCCATTAATTCTCGTATGTGCTTCTGGCGGAGCGCGCATGCAAGAAGGAAGTTTTAGCTTAATGCAAATGAATAAAATAGCTGCTGTGTTGCATACATATCAAAAAGAGGATAATTTACTATATATTTCAGTTCTTACATCTCCTACAACTGGTGGAGTCACTGCTAGTTTTGGTATGTTGGCTAATGTCACGATTGTCGAGCCTAATGCATACATTGCATTTGCAGGTAAGAGAGTTATTGAGCAGACATTAAACCAGATAGTAGATGATGAAGATCAAATATCTGATTCTTTATTTGATTTTGGAATGTTTGATACCATGGTTCCACGAGCTCTTTTAAAAAAAGTTCTGAGCCAGATAATCGAAATATACCTGTTGACTGATATGTTGGAGGACTAATTCATTTTATTATAAGATTCCCAAAACAAGTCTTGATCCCTTAAGAATTGTTTTTTGGGGATCAAACTTATGCATAAAGTTTTGAAATTATGTAGAGGTTTTATCCTTTTTTTAGTCTAAATTTATATATACTAAAAATAATGTAAGTGTTTGTAACACATTCTATGTATAATTAGAAACATATTTCTAATTATAGTAGAAATAATCTATTTATAATAAATTAATTGTATTCTTTATTATACAATAGATTAAGAATAATTTCAATTTATTTATATACATCTGTAATTCATTTACAGAATAAAAATTTTT
>VDFB02028283.1:0-69698 GCA_007258455.2 Sequoia sempervirens
TACTCCGTTGTGTTGGCATTATCTTTGGTGGGCGAAATTATCTTTGGTGGGCGAAACTTTCGTGTTGGAGAGCTCGTGGGATTCCAGTTGCTACCTTGGTTTCATTTATGCTAGTGCTTTGCATTTTATTTACCCCTCATTTTATCGAGGTGGAAATTGTAATAAACAATTATGTCATTGATTCACCTCATTCTGGGAATGAGAGATGTAAATGTAATTATATAACTTTTGTCTTGGAACCAAGAAGGATCTCATGGTCTAAATGGAAATCTCATGTATGGAATGTATGTGCTTAAATTAGATTAAGTGAATGTTGTTATATTTCATTTCATGCATGTTGTTTTTAATTTGGGAATTAAATTAATCTTTGTCTCGCGACCTTAGGGGATTGTTGGCTTTGTGTTGTTATCATTCTTGTAATTGGAATTTAAAAAAATAAAAAAATAAAAAAAAATTGTAGTGAAATTGGTTGTAGTTTGCAACTTCCCCTAGGGTTGCGTGGCGGGGCATTACAAGAATGTACTCACAAGTGAAATCATGGCTAAGGTTCACATATGTTAAGTGATGAACTCATTTGCAAAAGGTTTGGATTGTTTTCTTTAGTAAACTTTTAAATTCCAAGGTTTTGTGAGATTGTAGAGTCTCAAAGGATTATTGGACTTCTACACTAATGTCCAAATCTATTGAAATCTTGTCCCTTTCTTCAAAGTTTTTCCTCAATTATTTTAAGTGTTTGGAATCATTTTTAAAAGAGATTTTACCAACTTTTGATGGACATACAAACTTTTAGATTTATTTACATATCTTCTAATGCCTTTTATTTTTCCTCAAAGTGTCTTTTGAATAGTTTTAATGCTGATTTCCTTGTGAACTTAGTTTTATAAGGTTTCAATGCAAAACAAGACACCCAATATGTAATTGAATGATAAACCAAATTTTTGGCCCACTTCTGCACCCTTCTACCATAACTTGATGAAAGTGTAAAAAGGGTCAAAATATGAAAGTTTGTGGATTTATGAAGGAGAATTAGACTTCTTAAAATTCCAATTTGATATCTTGACCTCCCTACATTCCCTATATATACATATGTTTAAATAGGTTTTTTTTTATAAATGCATAAAAATTTCTTAAGGGGTTATTGTTTTTAGAACTACATCTAACATGTGAGGATAAATAAAATTGGCATTCCTTACATCTCATCTTGCACCATTTTCTCACAAACAAGAGCAAAGACACAAAAATTAAAAAAAAATGGATTGTAGATTTTTTTTATCAAATTTCCAAACATCATAAGTTTAAACCTAAAAACTAGTAACCCTTCCCAATCTTGCATTTCTACCAAAATCAATATGCTTGTTGTGTGAAATTTAGTATGGAGTTAATGCTTACTATCACATTTCCATACTATATTTATTTATCCAAATCTATGTTGAATCCCTACATAAAAGTTAAACTGGAAAATTGTTAAAACATCTAGATTTTGGGATTACAACAGACTTGAGGACATTTGATGATCAATATCCAAACCTCTAGTTCTATTCCACCTTCTAAGAAAATTTAGTGTCAGGAAACATATTTCATTTCACATACTTCCAACATTTGAGCTTACCATTATGGAGGGTTTAAAGCATTCTTTTAAATGTATATATATTATTATCCCTCTTTTTGTACCACCCTTTTTTTTGTGCCTAATACAACTATGTAGCACATCCTTAGAACCACCAGCCAAGGATTTCCTCTTCATTTATTTTTTTGGAAAGTATCAACAAGAGAGTCCATCTTATGATCTATAGGACCAAAACTTATTGCAAAAATAGATTTCCCCGTGATTTAGAAAAAAAAACATAGTAACAAAATGAATTTATCCTCTTCTTTAAGCTTAACATCAATATATCCTAGTTTACATATAAAATTAAATTAAAAATACATGTAAATGTTTTACAATCAAATCTCCATATTTCATTTTCAAGCAATGAAATTTCCTTTAAAGTTATAATTGATTAAAACGAATCTTACTTTTGCAGATATGATCAATCCTTCCCCATAAATCAAATGTGGTAGTTTTGGAAAAAAAATTCAAAAGAATAGAATAAGATAGACAAGTAACCATATGGTTCATCATCTTTCTTGTCAATACTTCTCTAGTGTTCATCAACACATATATTTTTCTCTCTATATTTTGACTCTCTATTGATTTCTCTCATCCAAGGGATCCTCCATTTTCAACTTCCAATGTTTTATCAATGTTTAGCTAGCTCATGCTTTCCACAATCTCAATCACAAATAGATCTACAAAACCCACAAAAAATTCTCCCACTTCAACCATAAAAAAATTAAAAGACTACAATAAAGGTATCCCTCGATCTAATAAACCTATAGTTCTAGTACCAAATGTTGATTAATATAAAATAACACAATAATAACATAAACAAATAATGATCCTCTAATTAAATTACATGTTCTGAATAATGAAATAAAATATATATTGATATTTAAAATCAACAACATATAAAATGTCATTAATAAAGAAATTATCAATAATTTATTCATTTCAACAAAAGGAGTGCATCAATATAATCACTTATCTCTTTAGTCTAGTAATGATCCAATAGCATAATCTTCCTCAAACTTGAAAAAATCATAATACCTCTATCTCATGCCTGCCTCTAATATATATAGATAAAAAAATTAGAAACTATTGAGTAGTATCCAAAAAATAGGATTCAAAACCAAGGGCCTAAAACTAGGCACCAACTAGCAAAACTCCAACACTATATTAATCAAGATCTAAAGAGAGAAAGTAAACTCCACGAGAATATTTCAGTTCATTAATTTAGTAGCTAAGGAAGGAACTCCCTAATACCCTAGAAAGGAACTAATTACATATACATTCAAACCAATAATAAAAAAGTTCTCCAATTAAATCAAATATAACTCCCAAGTGATCCATAAGGGAGACTATCAATTACACTCATGTGTATCATTAAAAAAGACACTCCATAACTCCTCTTGTTGAAATTTAAACTATAATACCATTTTAATTCCCACTTGTAATAATATTTCAAGTTTTTAGAATAAAATTAATAAATAAATAATGTCACCATCCTCACATGGGTATCTAAATACCCGTTTCAAGAATCTTGGATAACACATATTATTTTGTGTACATGAATAATTATAATAATAAAGATATAGGATTTTCCATGTGAGTATCACACCTTATCCTAACAATAATAAAATATGGATTAGAAAGTTACTTTTTGTACAAGTGAAGACACTTGAATTGATTCATAAAATGTATGATATAGATGTTTTATCAACACTTGATTATGGTGAGAAGTGTGTGCTTAAATTATTCTACTTGCATGATCACTAGTGTAACCTATATTAGTGCAACTTAATATCACCTCCATTTGGAGGGGATTGAAAATTCCTTGGCCATCCTTTCTAAGGCCTCAAACTTCATATCCCAATTTATTTAGTAGCTTGAATCTAATTCCTTTGGTGTTTCTCAAATCCACCTAATACATGTATTGAGATAGGCCATAGGGAATGATAAGGGATTTCCACATAATCATTTGTTAGTAACTTTACATCAAAAGTATCAACTAATGCTTGTGTGTGAATTTATGTTTACAGTAGGAACCTAGGACAATGTGCATCTAGATTCAAGTTGTGCTAGTTCTTCTTCCTTTTTGGATAGTTTTTCTTGTAGATTTTGCATGGAACAAGTATCTCTACCCTCAACTTGAGAAATACATTCTAAGATAGTGACAACAAGATGCATGTTACACACCATGAGTTCTAATGAAGTACCTAATGATGGGAATTCTGATTATCTATGTTGGTTGAAGAGTATCTTTCCACTATTAGTTATGGTGTTGGAGATGGTGGGTCTCATTGAGAAATATTTTTTCTCATATAGAGATGCTATAAGGGATCCTGCTATCTTGAATTTTTTCACCTTCTTACTCACTTTATCCATGACCATAATAGTGAAGGTATGCATGCCTTTGATAACGATTCTTTGATAAATGAAAATTGGTTTAAATAGTACACTTTCAAGCTTCAATACCATTGGTGTCTATTCAGCTCATGAGATATGTGAAGGATAATATACAAAATATCTAGGTGATGTATAATAGAATTTGAAAACACATTACACATAAAAAAAATGTTATAGATTCCAATGACACATTATTAGAAAATAAGTTACTTTTCTTTGATGACACAATAAGATAAGTAACAATTTAAAAAGTATAGTAAGGATGAAATGATGATTCCTATGATTAGAAAAGGGGTGATGTATCCTTTTTATTTTCATAGAATATGATAGGTTTGATACTAGCTACACAAATCACATTGATATGTTTTTTGCCTCAAAAATATGTAACACATCAATATTTACATGTGTTTTATACATATAGTTATGTTGCATGTGTGAATAGGATATTACAAAGTGCTAAACCCAAATGGTAGCATTTTTTTATATTGTAGGAACTAATAGGTGTTACATACATATTTTGTTAATTTTCAAAACTATATGGAGCTATTTCCTATGGAATATGAGGTTTTAGGTGTTGTACATATATGGTGGTAGTTCTTATGGAGGAGATAATTCTAGGAAGACTAGAGCATAGTGCAAGTGGCAAACATGTATGTAGTTGTGCATGTTGTTGAAGGGACTTATGCCTAAATGAGATGCACAATAAGCTACATAGGGTTATACAGGTGTGCATAAAAGAAGATATTGTATCCATGCATCTAAGTGCATGGTTATTTGGGAAATATACTAGTACATAAGGCAATATACAAGAGATATAAGGAATATAGTGTTATTTATGAATCAATGTGCAAGACTATGCTTGGATCATTAATCCTTTCTTGAGGATTATTTATCCTCATTACATTCTAGATGAAACCAATGCATAATGATACACTGAAGTCATTAATAATTTATTTGAGTGTGATGATCCCCATTGTACTAGATTATGTGCACATAGATATCAACATAGGTGCTTACACAAGGTACAAGTAACTATGAGTGCACCAATTTTAAGTAAGATAGATAATGTGATTCAACTTGAGATGGCATTGTGGAGATTTATGCTCTATAAATGTTGTTAGTATTATCTTATGTTTATTAGCTAATTTAGGGAATGCTTATCAAAAGGTGCAAATATGGTGTATAATAATTTAACTTTGACCAAGAACTATAGAAAGAATTTTACAATTAGATGAAGCACTTACAATTAGGTGGTTCAAGCACTTGAGTGACTCCCTTATGGTTGGACATAAAATGATCCAAAACCTTAAATTAATTAATTGTCAACTTATCCCCATCCTTGGTTTGAACCAGTTCTCTCTATAGTCATTCTTATGCCTTGGGACTTGAGTGCATGTGTGGATCTATTTCCTAAATAAGGATGTTCCCATGACTTTGTCCTCCTAATCCAAATATCTTTTCTTGATTTTTTAATATAGATCCCTTTTAGATAATTTTATTGTTACCCCTTAACTTGCATGCAAAATACTTCAAATTGAGCATTATAAATCTTATATTTAGGCACACATTCTAGGCCATTAGAATATCATCAGATTATTGGAATAGATTATATCAAAGCATTATAATATCATTTAAATTACATTTTAGCTTGCATTAGCATTTGTATTAGCAAATACTACACACTAATGCATCATCTTTCCTTAGGATATCTTTCATTCGTATTTATTGACAATGGGGCTTGATTGTTATCAAGGAATTTGAAAGAATTTACTATTATGTATAGTAGGCCCCTACATGGACTTAGTGGCACCTCTAAGTTTCAATATACATAGAAAAGTAGGACACGTTTCAAAAGTTAACAACACTAGAAGACACAATTATGCTACCATGATTGAACCATGCTAAGAGAATTAGATTGACTCTAATCCTTTCCAAGAGTAGAGTAAATTCTCTATACAAATTTGTGATAGTCAAGCTAGTGGTAATTCAATAATAGATATTTGACACCAAGTGTTAGGTACATGTAATGCCCTAAATTTAACACTTGAAAAATAGTTAAGGGTAAAACACAAATTCTAAATTTTGTTCACTTACACTTGCAAGACTCTCAAAGTTTGCTACCAAAGCAGGCACAACCAGAAGGCATACAACTCTTGACCAATCATAAACTATACTTCTTTTAGTTAGATAGCTAAATTGTTTGGATCATCATGGCCAATTCAATAGGAGACACAAAATTCACATCTCTGAGGTAGACTTTAAATAGTCTGACCAACCAAAAATGAATCTAAAACATTATATAAGTCACAAGTCAACAGTAACATATATATATGTAATAATCATGAAAATAACAAAAGAACAAATCCTAGGGGCCAGACGTAGTCCTCGGGGGCTCGTCTCAGACGGCCTTGCCTACGTATATAATTCGCAGAGGCATCGTAGTTCGACAACTGGACTTCAACCATCTCACCCATGGTTGGATAGCAAGGGGATAATATCCACATAGTTAAAAAGATAACCATGCCTCAATCACAATCCTAACCAAATACACTAATACGCCAACTCAATCCTGTAATCAAAATTAATGTGTCCCATACCAATTACAAACTAAAGAGTGGGTATGCAACCCTTTCTAGGGTCCACTTCCCTAGACAGTTCCATGATCGGCTGCCACCCACTTAGGCGAAGCCAGGGGGTTCAAAAACCTAATCGAGGATAACTAACCCCAATATCATGATGTTTTAATACCTACATAGAGTAGGTAATAAGGGTTAATCTATGAGATCTCCTCCCACTACAAAGGGAAAACATAAACAAGAGCTATAGAGGGATTCCTCCTATAACAACACCTTCTATGAGTAACGCGTTAAAACAATAAGTGATATACTTATAATTCGATGCTAAATAAAAATCTATGCATGACGTTCATCAACTATATGATAAATATCCATATATAAATTATATCACTTAGTTAACCTTCCTTATGAGACCATTATATATATTTTCTAAGTATGTGTTGACAAATAGCTTTTAACCGAATAAACAGGGGTGACCATTCCCAATGTTTTAAACCCAACTTTTATTCTTGTTTCTAACCATGCCAAGGCCCAACTACCAAGAAGACCCCAATCTTAATCACGAACACAAAATTTATTACTAACAACTAGGTTTAGGAAAGACACACCATTCTATTAAAAAATTCATAATGAGATACAAATACCCAATTTAAAATTTGTAATCGAGCTCAATATAACCACATCAATATATATATATATATTCTTCTATGATACAATAGAAAGATTAATTATATAAAAGAAACCAATAGCAACTATATATGATTAAAAATAAATAAAATAAATTAAGATAAAGACTTTCCTACCAAGAGAATATTATAATGTTACCTTTTTAGTCATACACAACACCTTTATATAACTTGGTAATTCAAGACAATTACAAACTAATATATATTCGCAACAAAATAGACTCACAATATTGAAACATTAACCACCCAATATCTAAATTGACAAATCTCTAAAAGTTAGGATCTAGTTTACGAGACAAGCATTAATCAGGTCCCTCCAAAGTTCACTAAAGAAAATAGTGTCAACGAAACGGTCTAAATTAAATAATTTCCACTATTAACTTATCTTAATGACTTGAGTATAATCATATAACATTTCTATAATTGTACTATTATGAATAACTATTTACAAAATTAATAACTCAACTATCGTTTTAAATAGATTAGAAGTAAAAGAAATAAAATAATAAAAAAAATGTTGCACCAAACTCTCTAATAACAAGCTCGTTCTAACCATAAATTGCAGGTTAAGCATTTATAATACACATGATTTGAAACTAAATAAATCTCACCCTTTTTTTCTTTTTTTTCTTTTTACTAATCCAGTCTGTAAGTTTTTTTCAGATGTTTCCATTTGCACATGTACTGGTAAAAGGATATATATAAACTCAAAATGTGGAAGTGCACACAAGGTACACAATGTGCTCAACAAAGTGCTAGAAATAAACGTAGCCCAATGCAATGAATTACTAACGCCATGGCAGGGAATGGACATCTTTCTAGCATAATACAATTCACATAAACGGAAGGCGTTGGAAGTCATAAATGCAACATGTAGTATAGACAAGGAAGAAAGCTATTGCTAAACTTTCTTAAAGGAAAGTGGTCAACAGGCACAAAGGCAAGTTCTATTAAAAAAAAAAAAGCAAGTTTCTTCCCTCCTGAGCTACAATGGAGGTTCTTATAGATTTAGCCTTTTAAATGACGTTCTTTAGTCGGGAAAAATTATACGGTAAAAATCATGGTGACACATTGACACTTGAAGAGAATTGAAAGGTTGTAGAAACTTTCAAGCAAATGTAAATGGTAGGTGTAAAGCCAAATTCTGCACCCTTTTGCAATCCTGCTAGCCTTTGACAAAGACATTACCATGATGTCTGTAATCTAATAGAGGTAACAATAGATGTTCCAATCTCTAGAAGGTTAATGTTGTGTAATTTTCATGACTGTAATGACGTCTTAGGCTTATATACTCACACTAACAGTGAAGAATAAAATACATGGATACAAAGAATAGAAATAAAACTATAAACTATTTCCATTGAAAACAAACTAATTCTTTAGATTCTACAAACATCTCTTACACACCCAGAAATCATCACAAACCATGGACATAGTATTTCAGAAAGCCATCTACTAAAATCATAGATATAGGCTATGAAACCAACGAGAAAAGAAAGTCCTGGCAACTACGAGGTTAGAACGAAATCAAACTTGGTCGATCCAGTTCTATGCATTGATTCCCACTTGCTCTTTTTTTTTTTTTAAACTAAAGGAACTGAAATAAAGGCCAGCAACTTACCTCCAAGGTCCTGCACAAATTGGATCACGCTGGATCAGAATCTACACTTTTGTTAGCATCCTCTGCCTGCGCCAAAATGGGAGCTTTGCAACTCGGTATGGACATCGATCGAGCATATAGGCTGAAGAAATTTGTATGTTGTAATTACAACTGCTCTAGTAGATATGCATGCAAATGTGAGCGCATAGACAAATCACGTGCTATGTTTGACATTGTGCCTCAAAGAATGCGATCTCAGGGACAACATGCTCCTTGCTTGCACATGCAATCACTTGGCCGTGCTACATAGACTTCATGAGCTGATCAATATTCCCCGTTGCCACACAAAAATAGTGGAGTATAGTTCAGAATAATGGGAGTCCATTATTGGCTGCAAATTAGTAGAAACGCCTGTGAAAATCATAGCTTCTGCATTCCAGGCATCCCAACCATTGAACGGAAGCTCCCTCCACGTCTAGACTCTCCCTGTCCATAGTCCTCCTAACCTCTCCCTCTTCCTCCCGATTTAATGCTACATTCCTCTATTTTTATTATCTCACCTGCCTCCTTCACTCGCGTGAATCCCTAGCTCCTAGTGTTGCATCAGAGATGAGGAGCTATCGTTCTGACAAGGAGTCTCTCCCTTCCACAGTTCTGAAAATGTGTAAGAAAAAGATAAGGCGTGGTGAGCTGTTTTACCCCGCTCAGTCCTTATCAATGACACAGTTGACTAATGCTTTTGCGAATATAATTTGTGGAGTAACCCAAACGATACCCTTATTTATTGTATTGGAGTGAACATTGCCGTAAAGACAGGCATGCCATGGTGAAGTCGTTGTCAAGCATTAAACTACTGTCCACTCCATGTCCTTGCTTCTAGCATAAATTCTTGCAGATCCTTTTTTTTTTTTTTTTCTACTTTCAAATCCTCCTATGGTTTGGATTCATTCCTTATTCTCATCTCCCAAGGTGAACTCTTTGGTTTATGATCATAAAGATCATCTACTCTACTCAAATCCTTATCCTACATATATACTCATAACATAGGGTGGTCTTGTGTTTAGCAACTTTGAGGGTTGAAGGATTTAATGGCAAACATTTATTTAATTCTATACATTATCACTAAGATCCCCTCAACATGATTTTAGTTGAAGCTCTTTCCTTTTTTCTTTTCTTTTTTTGGTCTAAGGAAATTCAATTTACTTTCAATGCTTTAACAATATTTATAATTTAACCCCATGCTAATAATAGATACTCTCTTTTTACTTAAAAGAATTATGGTTATGGCATAGATAATATAAGTGTAATTTTAGGAGAAGTATTATTTTAGTATAAAATCTTTATGCATTTTAATCGTCTTAATACAAATGGGGTACATTCGAGGGTAGACATTTATTTTTAAATCATAGTAATATTATCGCTTATTATTATTATTATTATTAACTATAATAATAAGGTTAATATTTAATCAACATTTGAATATTAACAACAATAATGTTAAAAATTAATTATAGTGGGAACATTATTATCCAATTCCCCAATGAACCTTATTGATGATTTATTTGACTTATTAACATTAACATTCCAATTAAATCTAACTTTGATGATGATTCTACCATTATTAAACATTCCAGTAATGAAAATCATTACTAGTCACAATCTAATTGTTAATAACAAACATTATTATTAACAATTAACTCCAATATATATGTATATAGATATTCATTTTATTTTAATTATTACTATTATTTACAACATTGAATCTTTTAACAGTAACTTTATTATCGTTCCTCCACCCAAACAATAGCAAGATAATTGTTTAACTCTCGATCACTCGATATCATTGTTATGATTGAAATCACATGATTTAAGCATCACTTTATAAATAGATGCTCTCAAGTTCTAAATAGTTATTATTTGATTATTCAATTGAATATATGTTATAATAATATTTTTATCTCTCTAGTCACCAAACAATGATAATATCATTATTCAATCGCGGATTAATCCCCCTACTTTTGATATAAATATATGCACTTCAACATAGTCTATATATACATAGATAGGTAGAATGTTCTTTATCATTTACTAGAATAATCTAATTCATATAAATAAAACACATGGTTTTAAAATAGAAATTCTTATTCATTCCTTGAGCTGATAATTAGCAATATCTACTTATATTACAATAGGTTATGACAACAACTGAGACGATGACCAAACAAACCAAGTATTATCATAACATGCAATTTATTGATCCGCCTATGTACAAGGGATGACCACGATTATTATGGATAGGAAATTCATGAGTAGTTCTAAAGGTTTCCTTAAAGTTGGGGCCTTACAGTACACAATACAACATAATATCAATCAATAACTAAACCCAATTGACAAAACGAAATTAAGGACTTCTAACCTTTTCTTTTTCTTTTGCAATTTTATTATTTTGAGCTTCATTATTTAGATTTGCTTGTTTATTAATTACTTATGTACATTTAGACATAGGCCATCACCATAATCTACATATATTTTTCTAAAAACATAATATAGAACTTCACATCACAATAATTTTTAATTAGTTTAAAATTTCATTGTCTTAATTAAATAAAAATCTCTTAAAATATTAATTTTCAAAATATAGAATAGTGTCGCGCCAGCGCCGCTGGTCACACATTAAAATTTTTACCAGGTGCACTGTAGTTTATAGGGAGTTGTGCTACCCGAATCCTGCAGTCTAAAAAAAAAACATTTAAAAAATATAGAATAACTATATCTACTTAGCATTTTATATATAGCCATAATTTTTTTCATATATAATTTTAATATATAGTTAAAAATATATCCTTTATTTCAGACAATATATTGCTTAAAGTTAAATCATAAAGATCACATTTTTTTCCCACAAGTTTCTCACTATTAATTATAGATTGAGGAATTAGTAAAATATTTTTTTTATATGTTATATTAGAAAAATAAAGTTTTTTTTGGTTAGTAGTTTTTATTTTGATAGCAAAATTGAATGCTTTATAAATAATCATAAAGATTAAGTCTTGCTAAATACAAGATTTATGATGTTTTAAATAGATGATGTTCATATTTATCCCAATAACAACGATCTTAACCAGTCAAAACACTTTGTAATTCTTCACTCTCTCTTCTTCTTCTTCTTCTTCTTCTTCTTCTTCTTTCTTTTTCTTTTGTGTCAGTCCCCATGACCCAACCCAGGTGTTCAACCAGCCAGCCCAAGTGTCCAACCAGCCATGCCTTATTATTTAGCCATAATAGATTTCCACAATCCATGTAGAATATTGCAAGAATTTCTGGATTAGATTGTGTCAAATTTTTTTGCATCAACTTTGCAAACCATGCCTTATTCTTACCTCTGGAGATGCACATATAGGAATAGTCTTGCCTGCTGTGATTGGCTTTGAAAGCTTTGAAAGCCAAAATCTCAGTAGATTTTTGGGTTGTTCTTCACTGTTGGAGTTTCCTTTTATTCTTTTCCTTAGAAGAAAAGCGCTTTGTCACTACAGTTCTGGACCCACCTGCTTTAAAGTTTGCCCAAAACCAAGCTAAAATCCAAGCTTATGACTGACTATATCAAATAAAAAGATAAGCAAGAAGAATTAGAAGCACAGTCCTCTGGATATGATTATGGTTTTAATGGCGGATAAGAATTGCTTTTCAGACTCAAATCAATCTTTTTACGAAGGTTAGTACTTGGTCTTGCTGTAATTATTCATGTTGTCGTTATTATTAAGCACAAAAGATTTGGAGTGGAGATGTTTAAAAGCACGAACCTTTTCCTTTTTAGATGCATTCCGAAATGGATACAAAGTTTCCAAATGCATTAGATAGCCGATTTCATTCCAATCACTTCTCTTTTCTTCTTCTTTCTTTATTTAAGAAAAAAAAAAGTACCATCAAGAAAATTATGGAATTTTATGCATAAAAAAGAGAGATAAGAAGTGCTTGTCTCAAATTATTTTTTCGTTATCTTTAGCTTAATTTAATTGAATGTATAGTGTATGCACATCAATTTTAAATTAAAATATATACATTAAAATATATACGGTTGAAGTTACACACTAGCATACATATATTAAATATTAATATATATAAAATATGTGGAGAGTTATCATCTTTTTTTATTTCTCTTTGCAATTAAAAATATTATTTATTTGTTCTTTTAGTTTATGTAAATATTTGAATTATTTTTATTATTTATTTATTCTTTTTGTTTTATCAAATCTCTTTGATTTGATTTTTTTGTTTCATCAACCAATATTTTTTTAAAGTTTTTCAATATTTTTTAATTTTAAATATTAATTTAGAAACTTACTTTTATATGGAATAGTAAATTTAAGAAATTTATTTCATAATTAATTTCTCAAGTTTAGAAACTTTTTTGTTTGTGTAGTAATTTAACACAAATTTTATATTAATATATAGTTTGATAAGATTTGCAACATATTTTCTTGTGTTTACCTAGAAAACTCTTTTGGTCAATAAAGTTAGGAAATAGAAAGATTTGAAAGAATAAGAAAGTAAATCAACAATTCTAAACCATTTACAAAATCTTTCTTTCCAATTTATGTTTCATAAAATCAAAATATTTAATTTTATTAAAACAAAAAACAAGTTAACCATAACAAATTTGCCTTTATCCTTATTTATTTAAGTTTATATTTTGGAAGGTTTGATTTGTAATGAAATTCAAGAAAAACAACATTCAATTTAATAGTTCTACTTGAGCATCTTTTACATGAGATAATCTTGAAAGAATTATTGAACATAATTATTTGAGAGGAGTGTTTAATTCTCTTCTTAAGAAATTCAATATCATATTCACAAAACTTCATTTTAATATTGAATTAAACCTTCAACATTACATATTAACAAACACAACTATTCATGACAAAATACTTAAAATAGTTGAAAAATATAAATAAGAACTTGGAAAATACATGAAGAAGAGAGACAAAGACATGATAACCTTTTGTTGGTGTTGGCTATAAAGAAAATTTTAGTCTTTTCACTAGAGATCAGTGATGAAAAATGGTTACCATGTAACAAGTCCAATCATTGTGCATTCATATTTCTCATGTGCATGGAGAGAAAATCACAAAGAGACTGCAAAGACTTAATAACTCCCATGAGAACCCATACTACAAAATAAAATCAATGGGAGTAGCTAAAATCAATACCCAATTGATAAAAGAAAAGAAACATTAAAATTCAGAATACTTACAATCATCCAAATGGAGAAGGAGGCTGAATTGATGATTCAAAACTCAGAATCCCTCACTAAGTAGCTAAAATTGCACTAAAGATCTAAATTTTAAACAAAACCAATTAAGAAAAATTAAAAAATGCCATGGAGATCCATATGTAAATATAAAAAATCAACATGAACAGGTAGAGTTGTCCTCCATGATTTTAACCTTGATTCCAACAAGAACATCTTAAACATTTTTATATTTTTAAAAGATGATTCAATTTCAAAAAAAAACCAAGCAATACCCATTTTGATAAAGGAAAAGCAAAATGGAAATTCCATTTCCTTACAATCACCTAACTGTAAAGGAGGCTGAATTGATGAATCGATGCCTGAAAATCCCTAAACTAACACTGCCCATGAAATAGTTTTGTTATCATGAAGCTTGTTTAATCATATAATTGTTTTCTCTGTTGAGACAGGCCTACCGCAAGATTATAATTATTTTGTCTTGTATGAATGTAAAACAAATATATCAAATCTATTTAAAACCATTTTTAAATATGTTTTAAACCTATCTTAAATCTGCTTGAAAAAGTGTCTACATACAATGTATGTAGTATGCCAGTTGCATGTCATTTGAACGTCAAATTGAAGCTAAAGAGTTTTTCCTTACATTGAATTTTTCTTTTTGGTGGATGTCATTGTAATATGCCTCTTGGTGTAATAAAAGTAATTGAGAAAATAGATATGACATACAACTTATTTTGTGTTTAATAAAATTCATGATGTGTGTTTCGGGTTTGGAGGAACTAGGGTTTTCACTTTTATTTTTGTGTTTTCTATTCTTTGGCTTTATGTCAAGTGGATTACTATGTGCACATTTTAGTCATGTTAGTTGTAGGGCATTCATATGGCCACAATGTTGCCCCTCTCTTGCATTTGTGTCTTGTATAACTTTGTGATGGTGTCCTCAACAACTCTAAAACATACATGTGATCAAAATTAGGTGTCTAGATGGGGTGGTGTCATATGCCCTTTTTGGGACTTGCCTTGAAGGATTTTGAAACTCAACTTCTTCACTAGCAAAGTTAAGTCCCACATAAAATGAAAAAGTTGGGAGATTGGATGCATTGGGAAATGTGTAGAGTGGTTGGTAGGTGGTGTGTGCAACTAGGTATTGTTGTGCCTTAAACAAACATCGCATTTTTATTTTGACAAAATGTAGCCTCTCTTTTTATTTCCTATTTTTATAGAACTTTTGGTTAAATTTTGCTTCCTCTAGGTTTTTATTTGTCCCCCATTTGGTCTAGAAAATGTACTTGCAAGTGAAATGATGGCTATGGTTCACGTATGTTAAGTGATGAATTCATTTGCTAAAGGTTTTTCTTTTTCCTTAGTAAAACTTTAAATTCTAAGATTTTGTGAGATTGTAGTCTTAAAGGATTATTGGACTTCTACACTAATGTCCAAATCTCTTGAAGTCTCATCCCTTTCTTCAAAGTTTTTCCTTAGTTGTTTTAAGCATTTGAAATCCTTTTTCAAAGAGATTTTGAAAACTTTGATGCACATACAAAATTTTAGGTTTATTTCCATATCTTCTAATGCCTTTTAGTTTTCCACAAAGTGTCTTTTGAATAGTTTTAATGTTGATTTCCTTGTGAACTTAGTTTTATAAGGTTTCCATGCAGAACAAGACACCCAATATGTAATTGAATGATAAAACAAATGTTTGGTCCACTTTTGCACCCTTCTACCACGAATTGATGAAAGTGTAAAAAGGGCCACAATATGAAAGTTTGTGGATATATGAAGGAGGATTAGACTTCTTAAATGAAGTTGCAAGGAAAAAATGTGTGAAGTACAAATTTAAGGGTGTCACTCCTACCTCTCATATCACCATGGGATGGGGGAGCATATCATATATAGATCTAAGGCATGCAAGTCTAGAAGAATTCCACCAAAGAATGACCAACCATGATGCAACATTAAGGACCAAAAATATAGTATTGAATGGATTAAACAAAGCAACAAATTTCCCAACTTATTTGCATTGTCTAGAGTTAGTGATGGAATGCATCAAGCATTATGAGGCTTAGAAAACGAAAATAATAGTAGAGAAAGGAGTGTATGCAAAATTAAAAACTGATTTTATCATAAATATTTTTCAACATCCCCTTCTATACTAAGATAGGAATCATAGACAAAGGTCAAGCTAAGAAAAAATTCAATGACAAAATTGATGCATGCACAAGAACCTTATGAATTCCAAATGGATTTCCAACATCCCAATAAATAAGTATCAAAGCTTATTGAGTAGAGTTATGCGATTAATAATTGCTACCAGATTCTAACCTTGGATGTACTTCTACCTTGAGGCCATTCTAGAAGGAAGCAATATGATACACTCTAGAAAGAGATCATTAGGGATAGTATGCATGAACAATCAAAAACCTTTTAGCTCAACAAGAAATTATACATAACTTTATATTTAGTATATGCACTAGCACCTAATTCAACTTTTACAAGATTGGAAAGAAGAGGGACCATGGGGTTGAGGCCACACAATTTTTTATTCTATGATTATTATCCATAGCTATAATATAAGGAATCTCTAAAATATTATAGGAGAGTAAATGATGAATTCTCTATGTAGTTAGTTAGAAACATGCAAAGAGATAAAGAAAAGATATTATCTATTAAATCTAGATCACTAAAATTGATAAGTATGATAGTTGGTCCATCTAGTTTCCAAAATTTTCCTACATTAAAATTGAGGGGCTCCCAAATGCCCCATATGAATTGCCAAAGTATCCAATAGATAGAATTACCCTATTAGAATTAATGAGACAATTGGTTAAATCCCATAAGTAATTGGAGTCCAAACACAAGATGGGAGTCCATTTTCTAATAGTAATTGGGTGGTGTGCATGTGCTAACATAATCTATGCTAAAGCATTAGCTACATAGTTACAATTGTATAACCTACAACATTATGAATCTATACCAAAGTATGATCCATTTAGCAGAATGGATATATGGGTATAATCTACTCTTAATCATTTACTTCACATAAACTATTTTTAGGTAGATTACAATGATGGCCATGAGGTAAAAAAATGGACATAATGTAGATAGATTACGAATCAAATGAAGACATTAAGTACACAGAAAGTACTTGATCAAATTGAAGATGACTGATTTTTTAACATTCTTGCTATGATTTAAAAAAAATGGTTTTTGATGAACCAATTCCTGTCCCTAATTGGTTATAATAATAAGCATCCTCTGTAAAAGTATCAACACAACATATTTTAGACACTAGTGCTAACTAGTTAATTGATTACATTAGGGAATTGAGGGCACATGGTGTTACCCAAACCTTCAATAACGATGTAGTAAAAAAGAGAAAGGATAAAGTAGAAGAATATATCGAGATGTATTTTTAGTTAAGAAAAGAAGAGTACAAAAAATAATAGTGGTACAATGAAGAGAGGGTTCAAATGCTATTAATACTAAAGGAATAGTAGAAGGGGTTCCCTTGGTACTTGAGGTAACTATTGTAACAATAACTAAGTTTCCCATAGCCACTACTCTTCCACAACCAAAAATCACTACAAAAACAATTTCTTAAGCTACTTAATTCCCACGCACAATTCAAATTCCTAAATTAGAATAATAGGAGAAGTAATCTAGATTCAGGTTACTCCTACTACTTCTCCAATCAAGAAAACCAAATTCATGTTGCCTCATTCATCCAATAATGAAATAATTGTAAAAATAGTTGGATGCAACTAAGTTAGACCAAGAAGATGTAAGTAATAGAGGATAAGATGCTCTAGCTCCAAAAGGTGTTATACAAGGGATCCATGCTAAGCAAGAGAAACATGATGAAGAACCTAAAATAAGCCTATTAGAGAATTAGTAGATGATTGAGGAACTAAAATGTGATATTCATTCACCTTAACACATTTTTGATGCGGGTAATAAAGAACCTAACAAAATTCAATAGGAAGCCCAAATAATTGTGTTAGAAGCTAATGTACGTGAAGAAATTTTTGAGCCAAATAAGGAGGTTACTCCAACGATTGAGATAGTGAAACTAGCTTGAGAAGATGAAGAAGTTACTCTAGAAAAAGAAGACATTAATTGAAGATGGCCAATAAGAAGAAATAGTGGGCATGAGTCAAATAGACACAACAAAACAACCAAAGAGTCTTGATCAACCCAAATCTGCAACAAGCCCTAAACTACAAGAATTAAGATCAACACTTGATACACCTTCTTGGTTAGAAGAAAAGACCCAAAAGAAGACATAGGTAGAAGTGTTTTAATTGATTTGAAAAGTAATTTAAAAAATGAAACACCTAAGCCTGGGAGTGTAGTACCCCTCCGTTTATGCTATGCTTTCTGTTGATACTTTCTCATACTGTTAGACTTATGTTGTTTTGTTGGATACTTGGATCGCTGGTTTTGAGTGATGATGGATTATTCTGTGACATGATAATACTTTGTGTGATGTTTATTGCTTTCAGACATGATATGATGTAGTGTAGATGTTTACTTTCAGTTGTTTATGGATATGCACATGCTTATGATGGACTAACAACATTTATTGAGTCAGTTTTCTGTGAGTGTATTGGTGTGGAGAACAGAATCGCATCACTCGCTTGCGAGTGCCCTGCGATATCTGTGATTTTCTCCGCACAGTGTGCCTGTTTTATGCTTTATATATATATATATACATGTATGTACATTGTTTGCTCGGTTGCAGGATTTGCAGGTACGTGACACCGACTCCACCTGTGTAATCAGGTCTGAGCGTGTCAAGACTCAACGGAATTGTTGAATGGGAGATAGTAGTTAGGTTTATCCTAGTCCTATCTCTAACCTTAGTATTAGTACGTTGTCAGTTTTTAGTTTGGGTCATAGGTTGTTTTGTATTGTGTTTCTGTTGGTTAAATCGTTTTTGAAAAGGTAAATGTTGGTTATTTTTAATGTTAATTATTGTGCTTTAATTTTTGTTATTTAATTAATATTTAAATATGATTGAAATTTATTTATTTAATAATTTAATACATTAGTTAGTTTATTTAGTTAAATAGTTGATCTTTAAAAGGATTTAATTATTTTAATTAAATTAATTAATTAATTAGATTAAATTATTAAGTGCATAAATTATATTGTATTTGAATAAATTAGAAAATTAGAAAATAAATTAAAATATTATGCATGTAAATTAAATTGCGTTTGGAAATTTATTTTTTAGTATTTAAATTAAATAAATAAGTTAATTGCATGTGATTTGAAAAATTTGAGTTTTAAAATTTAAATTTAAATTAATTAAATAAATTACATGCAAATATTGAATGGCAAAACTGCCGAGAAGTGGAGAAGATATTTTCTCAACAACTTCTCGACAAGTGTGTGAGTGCCATAATTACTTTGGGGTTGTTGAAAATTTTTACGGAGGTTATTGTGGATCTCGGGAAAATTGACAGAGGCTATTCAATTTCCTCACGGGAAATTATCAGGGCACTTGTTAAAAAAAAATATCCTTTGACTGTGAAATTTCTGGTAATATTCTTAAGAGTTGCTATCTCCCTGTTATTGGATTGTGATTTTTGGTGGAAGATCTTCTTGGTGGTTGGATATTTTGTGGATCTCGGGATCTTCTTGGAGAAGCTTTTGGGGATTTACTTTCTACAGGCAAGGGGTTACATTCTTCAAGGCAGCTATTTATCCAGGTATTTTTCTTGTGATATTGATTTTTTTTGATCTATTTGTAAAGAAAATCTTTTTGATGAAATTTCATCTTCTTGGTATTTGATTTTGGAAAATCTTTCTGTAAATATCTTAATTGTCTGTTAAAATTTCAAGATTTAGGCAAGATAAAGAAAGTATTCAAATCAAATTTTCTTAAAAAAAAATCTCTGTGAAAGTTTAGAAAAAATAAAATAAAATTTAAAACAACATTTGGTTTTGAATAAAATTTATTTTGTCAAATTTTGGAAAATCCTATTGAATTAAAAAGAAATGGAGGAAATTACCCTGTACAGAAATAATTTTCCCAAAATTTGTAGAAAAATATTTTACCAGAAAATTATCCTCTGTATTTTTAAGGATACTTTGATATTTTGTTTTATTTTTTAAAAATAGTGTGATTATGATTGAAGAAATTTTATAGAAGAAAATTATTATTGAAAATTTGTTGAAAATTCGCCGTACGGAAATTAAATTCCGCCGGCGAAATTTTCGTCAAATATTTCCGCGTGATTAAATTTCCGTGTGTTAAATTTGTTTTATTAAATTTCGTATGGAAAAATGCAGTTTTAAATTTCGTATGTTTTAAAAAGAATTTTTGAATCTTATTGGGGAGGGCCGAAACCCTCCCCATAGACGTCTGTGCTGGGCGCAGCCTGGGAAGGCTGCGCACAGCAGTCGATGACTGCTGACGTAGCCTGGCAAGGCTGCGTACCAGCAGCCGGCCTGCCTTCTTAATGGAAGGCTACGGGTTAATCCGTAGCCTTACCATTATAAAGTTTTATTTGTTTTGTATGTTCTTTATAAAATTTGCTTATAAAATTCGCGATATATGTAAAATTCAGAATTTTATTTAATATAATTTAATTTATAATATTTTCATTTATTTGTTTATTTATATATATGTATATATATAAACATATGTATATATGATATGAATTTAAATATTCATATATATATATATATTTGGAAATATTATGGAAGTAAATAAGTGTTAATAGAATATATTTTATAGTGAAATTGTGAAAATCAGAAAAATGGATTTAATTGACATGGTTATTTTTCTTGAGTTTATTTGAAAATATATTGTTATCAAATTGATATATATGGATTTAGCGTATCCAAATGGTAGAATATTATATCCATTTGTTTAAAATCGTTATATTACTTCTGTGATTGGGCAAGTCGGGAAAGTTTTAAACTGTTCAAGTCTTCCAGAATAAATTGGAAAAAATGGGGGTTTTATTGTTTTAAAAAAAAATATATCTTATTGACCTGGGTTTGTGCAAGAATTAAAAGTGGTGTTTTATATTGTTATGATTTGTTTATCATTGTGAGATGTAAACTGTGCATTTGGTAAACCCTAGTCATAAAAACCTAGAAACCTTGTTATGTTTAGGGGAGTGGCTGTTTGTAAGGGCCGACACACAAAGTGGTGTCAGGGTAACTTACAAACAGTTAATTAAGTTAGTGATAATTAAATGACACATTAGATAGAGATTAAAATTTGTAACAAGATATGAATGCCTCGCTTATGACTCATAAGCTACTTCAGTTATGAGTATATGTCGAGAAGGCCTGGAATGGCAAAATCGGTGTCTCGTTTCCTTAAGAGGCATTCGATTCCGCAACTATCTGCAATAGGGGCCGGGTTTCGTAAGAGGTTACCAGGGTAACCCAAGGATTAGGGGCCGGGACCTAGGAAGAAACACCAGGGTAACCATTGCATCGTTGTGATGACACTCCATCTAAAATAACAGTTAAACTTTGTGTTTGTGATTCAAATCATATGTCAAATCTGGAAGCAATGTAACCAATAGTGTGTTTGTACTAGTGTCTAGGGTTAGTAGATTAGGTCTAGGTAGCCTTATTACTATCTCCTAGCAGGGGGGGTGGACCTACGGGTACCACATGGTTGGGTGGAACGTGCACCTTACTCCGTTGGGTCCCCAGTTTGTTCGTTGCATAGAGCACTTCATGGATGGAGAGCTCGCACATGGATTCCTTCTATACTTTCCTCATTGTATTTTGTAAACATGTATTTGAAAACATCCCTCAATTGTATAAGAGGTGATCAATGTAATTGTAAATTGTATCTATCATTTGTACTACCTCATCAGATGGATGAGTAATGTAATATCATATCATTGCAATGTATGGAAAACAGTTTGTACCTTATTAAATCTTGAATGGAAAATTTATTATTATGCAATGTTTACTTTATGTTATGATTTAATAAGTGCAATGCGAAGTACTTAAGTCGCTTATGGAAAACTTAAAGTAGTGTAACGTCGTTTAACCTAAGAATGTATGCAACTAATTAACATAATATTAATACTTAAAAAAAAATTATTACACTTTTATATCACTTTTGCAACATTCTTAGGTTATTTAGACGGGGCATTACAGGGAGAAAGGATAATATTTTTTCCTCTATATGAAGGGATGCATCAAGATGCAGGATAACACAAATTGCTACTTTTTCTGCCATAAAATATAAATAAGACATGAGACCTAAAGAATACCATTTCTCCACCATCAACCTTCGCTACTATACTAGAGGACAATATATATCAAAATTAAGAGCTAATGTAGATGGAACTATTTATAGGCTATAGAAATACAAGAAGAAGAAACAAGAGTTGAAAAAGGTATATTTTTGAGTTCCAAGGATATATCAAGTAGTTGACAAGCCCTCTATAAGCTACTCAAGAAATCCTCTACCATTCATGCCATCATATCTCAAGAGGAAGTCCTCACTTGATAAAATAAAGAATGTGTATAGAGTAAAGAGGGTTGGAAGAGAAAATTGATTATAAAAGGAGAAGAAATATTGAGGAATGTTATAGAAGCATGAGTTGGAGCAATTAAACATTTGGAAAAAGAAGACAATCAAGCTACTAGAAAATTTCCAGCAAAGATAAGAGAAAAATAAGATAGAATTTCCTAGATTGCTAGCCATAGAAGCTTTAGATGATTAAGTCCTAATAAAGGAGAATATCTTGATAGATAGAACAATGCTACACATAAGGAAATTGATTGAAAGCTTAAAGTGGAAAGAACAATTGATAAAATGACAAAGTTGAAAGACTTGGTTGTTGATTTAAAGTTTGAGGTATCTGTAATTGAAAAATTAATAGGCATAAACTTGAATCCAAATGATGTTATGGATGAATATGTATTCTAGGAAAAAATTAAGAAAATCATTCATAACATGCTAGACAATAAAGCTAAGAATTTTGAAGAATAAGTTATGAGAAAGGCTATGAAAGCCATGAATTTTATGAATAAGTATGAAAGAAAGGATATGACTAGAAATTTCACCTATGCAACAAAGAAAAGGACTAGAAATGTGACCTATGAAAGAAAGGAAAGGACTAGAAATGGGTGTTCATTTTTGGGAACTTGCATGATTAGATTCATAGGTATAAACTTTATTAATGGACCACTTCCATAGTCATAGATTTGAAACCTAGACCTTTAAATTCCAAATTCAATTTTCATCCCATTGGCTCCAATCTACTAGTCATTATAAGCAAACCTAATATATGTTTATGTTGATTTATGCACTTAGTTGTTGTAAAGATATTCACTCATTGAATTGAAGTTATGCTAGGGTGTTGGAGATCATGTAGGAGTTAGGAAGGACTTGGCATTGATCACTTATGAGAACATTCTAGTAACATTTAATAGAGCACATGATCTTATATATATGTGGCATGCTTCCTTGATTTCTTTTATCCTTAGAGCTCCATAAAGACAATCTATTAGGGTACTAACTCCAAGAGAACTTGGCCCTCACAAATTAATAGATTCCCTAAAGTTGAGCTCCTAGACACTCATAGTCTTTTCACACATTAATACATAAAAAATCAAGGTGGGTGAATTCTGATAGTGTATTGTCTATCAAGTGAAATCCTTGAGTTACAATTCAGCTTTCACACATATTCAAGTCCACACTTACAAATATTAGGTTTGGAATCTCATAGGTGAATCCTAGTAGAGAACTATTAATTTGTAGTATCTTAGATCTTTATTTCATCAAGCTTTAACATTCCTACACCTTAATAAACCAACTTTTGACATCTATTTGAACAAAATTTCATCAACTTTCAAATTAAATATCACATTAATTTATTTTAATTTTCACATTTAATTTTAATAATTTGAATTATGAATCTCATATCTAATTCTAAAACTTATTATTATTTAATCATTTATTAAATAATTAAAATTTAATGAAAAACACATTTATTTTCATTACAAATTTACTTCTATAAATATAAATATAATGTATATTTTTAACAATTGTATAAATTTTCCATGGTACCAGAGGATGTGTTGCCAGCATCATTGGTCACGTGAAAAAATTTTACTAGACGCACTACAGTTTATAAAAGGGCTACCCTGCAACTTAAAAAAACAGTTGTATAAAATTTAAAAGAATCAATGATACAATATTTATTTATAATTTTATAATAATGGAAAACTCTTCACATTTTAATTGTAATTTTCATTTGTCTCATAAGCTCCATCACAGAACCTGTCCGATTTTCTGTCAGATACAGTGTTGAATGGACCCATTAAATTCTAGACGACCTCTTTAAAAGTTGTCATCATATAATAAAACAACAACGTCCATAGAATCTCAGGGAGATTGTTAATCTACATAATTTCTTTTTCCCTACAGAATAAACATGATCTCTGAAAAGAAAACTAAACCAATCAAATCGATACTTTATAGAATTACTTTCAACAAAATGAACATTAGAATCCGACCTAATGAACAATCAATTAATAATCATCATTACAGAATAAATTCAAGAAATAAGAGGAAATTGTTTTTTTTTCATGGGTCATTGTCTTTGGATAATTTTTTTTCGTTTTTTCAATTGATTCATAATTATCAGATTACAAAAGAATAAGAGATTTTGTTCCTTCTATTTAAAATGCTATTGATATTAAGATAGTGAAAAAAAATCTTATTTTTTCTTCTTCTTACTTTAATCAAGATTCTTCCCATTTAAACATATAAAATTATAAAACTTAATCTATTTCTATAGTTTTAAATAAAAAAGTATACAAGAAAAAAAGGGTTTGCTTTATGGAACTGCTGTTTAAATGTGACTTGGATTCTATTCTTTCTTGACCACAATATATCAACTATATTTGTGTATATGTGATTTAGATTTTATACTGTAGTGACCACAACATACCAACTATTTCTGTACAAAATATCTTTTCGGTATAACAAGCAACTGTTGCCTTCAAATTTCATATTTTGATTACCAAGTATGAAATAAATTTCTTCAAACTCTAAAGCAGAGCTTTGCTTAACGTGCACGCAGTTTAGAGCTTTTCTTTTGGAATTTCTCAAAGTAAGCATTTGAAATGTGAACATGAAATATTCCATGTCTCATTTAGCCTTCAATACCTACAACATGCTTTTCTAGGTATCAAAATACAGATGTTATTCTTATCGCCAGTCCAAATCAGTTCAACAAGTCTTCTGAATAAGAATAATGGTCGAATAAGAGTAGCCATCAACCAGATGTTCAACCTCAGAAATAATGGAGATTCCATTTTGGAATTCACATCAACAATGGAATTTCGAAACCATCCTATTATTTAAAAAAAATGTGTACATCTACAATTTTTATTTTATATTTAAATGAAAGTGGATGATATGTGAAATGACAAGGTGTGACATACTTGATGCTACCCCAAAAGTTATACATATAGTGTGAGGTGTAAAAGCTCATAAATTTTTATAAAAGGCATGTTTAAATAGAATCATGATATATGAGGAAGACAAAGTTATTGAATTGTCCCATTTGACATATAATTAGCAATCATATCTTGGTGTACAATGGGTATGCTGAAGAGGTTTGGAAGTTCAATTAGGATAAATTTTGGTATTTTTTTGCATACATGTGTAGTACATGAGGTCAATTGGTAGGCCATATGGCAAATGATGTTTGTACAACAATGGTCTCAATGGAGACGCAATAGCTTCAAATCAACTATGCATCCACTTACAAGAATCTAAACATGATTGGAATAAAACCTTTAAAGCAAGAAGATAATAAGGCTACATTACAAACAAGCTCATGTTATGCATGCAATAGGGAAGAAGGGAGAGAGAGGGGGAGAGATATAGGGGGGAAGAGTGAGAGAGAGATAGGGGTAAGGAGATAGAGATAGGGGGAGAGATATAGGGGGGAAGAGTGAGAGAGAGAGAGAGAGGTAAGGAGATAGAGATAGGGGATAGATATAGATAGAAATGGAGATGGAGGTGGAGATAGAGATAGAGATGGAGAAGGGGAGGGATATGGAGAGGAGAGAGGGATATATAGAGATGGAAGAGATAAATATATAGAGAGGGAGATGGAAAGATAAAGATAGAGATAGGAGGTGATATATAGAGAGATAGAGAGAGGGTGAGATATAGGGTAGAGAGAGATGAAAATATACTGAGATAGAGATAAAGAGAGGTGATGAAGAAATATGGAGAGATAGAGATGGAGAGGCAAAGAGATATGAATATAGAGGTCTAGGAAAAGAGAGAGGGACAAAGAGAGGGAGAGAGATGGATGGATAAAGAGAGGGAGACATGTCTAGAGATAAAGGGGGAAATTAGATGAAGATAGAGGTAGAGATGAAGATAGAACGAGATAGGAAGAGAGACAAATAGATAGAGAGATAGAGAGGTAGAGGGAGAGATAAAGATAGAGAGAGGTACAAAGATAAAGAGGGAGAGATACAGAGGAAGAGCAAGAAGGAGAGATAAAGAGAGAAGTACATGGTGAGATAGAGTGATAGAGAGAGAAATATAAAGAGATATGAAGAGATGAGGAGAGGGAGAGAGAGTCGAAGAGATGGAAAAATAGAGAGAAGTGGAGATAGAAAAAGAGATGGAGAGAGGGAGAGAGAAATAAGGGGAGATAGAGGAAGAGAGAAAGAGAGAGAAAGATAGGTATATGGGAAAAGAAAGAGAGAGATATAGTGGGAAAGATGGAGGGGGAAGAGAGAGATGCAAGGAGATAAAAATAGGTGAGAGACATAGAGAGGAAGATAGAGATAGAGATGGAGATAGAGATGAAAATAAAGATTCAAAAGGGATGGTGCACCAAAAACACCCACAAAACAAAGTCGATGGTGTTATTGGTTGAGCAGGAAGGGAGAGAAACTTAAACTAGAATTATAATTTTATGTATATAAATTTTAAGTTTAATATTATATATTGTATATTATTTTTTAATTTTATATAATGTAAACTATTAAATATATTTTTAAAATATTATTATATTCTAAGATTATATTCCTATTAAATATATAAAATATTTAACACATACATTTGTTATTTAGTTATGTATAAAATCTAAATTATATTTATATTTATTACTATTTTTTTTATTAAGTCCAATCCTATACCTTGGGTCAACGAAGCAGGTCACTGGCACACTTTGAAACTGACCGCCTTAGCCATTTGACCGCCTTAGCCATTTGACCACCTTAGCCATTCACACTATGAAGCAAGAGTCGACCCTGAGACCTTGAGGGAGCAAACCCCAAGCCCCAACCAACTCCGCTACAAGTGGTGGCTAATATTTATATTATATTATGTATAATATATATTATTAAATATAGACATAATATATAATATTTTTCAATATAATATTATTTAAATTAATTTATTAAAAAAATAAAAAATAAAATGACAATCTATTTAGAAACAAGAATAAACCAATTTTGAGAGAAAATGTTTATGGATTAAAGGGAGTATTTAAAAACACAAAAATCATGTGAATTGAAAGGAAATAAGTAAAGCATTATAATTCATTTATAAATAGAAAGCAAACATGTAACGATGGGAATAAATGAAAATACAAGTAGACTTGAGAAGCTCTTAAATAATTTTATAAGATTAGCTTTCTTCCATTGAATGCAAATAAAATAAAACTATTGATGAAAATAATGCAACAGAGTTAAAGAGTAGGCAATGAAAGACAAACACGTGGTTAAAAGAGACAACGCATAATGTGTCCATTCAATGGGCGGCACATACAGTATAGGAGACAGTCATAGATACATGGAAAATGGTAATGACAAAAAATAGTGAGAAGCAATGAACAAACAAGATATTTCCAATTGTCTTGCATTGCTTCTCTTCAACTCTCAACCATTGATTTCACAAAGTAGGTTGTCCATTTCATATAGGGACACTTTTGTTATAAATTTTGTTTGAGTTAATTGTGACTTAAAAACACATTAGCACTTAGTTTTGGGATATTAATCACCATTAGACTTTCCATGTTGAGGTGTTCATTTTTGGGCACAAGTTACATGATTAGATCCATAGGTGTAAACTTGATTAATGCCACTTCCATAGTCATAGATTTGGAACCTAGACCTTTAAATTTCAAATTCAATTTTCATCTCATTGACTCCAACCTACTAGTCATTATGAGCAAACCTAATGCATATTTATGTTGATTTATACACTCAATTATTGTAAAGATATTCACTCATTGATTTGAATTCATGCTAGGGTGTTGGAGATCATGTAGGAGTTAATAAGAACTTACCATAGATAATTTATGAGAACATTCTAGTAGCATTTATTAGAGCACATGATCTTATATGTATGGCATGATTCCTTGATGTTTTTGATCCTTAGCGCCATAAAGACAATCTATTAGGGTACCAACTCAAGAGAACTTGACCCTCACAAATTATTAGATTCCCTAAAGTTGCTCGTAGACACTCCTAGTCTTTACACACATTCATACATCAAAAATCAAGGTGGGTGAATTCTAATAGTCTAATAGTCTATTGTCTATCAAGTGAAATCCTTGAGTTACAATTCAGCTTTCACACATATTCAAGTCCTTACTCACAAATATTAAGTTTGGAATCTCATAAGTGAATCCCAATAGATAGCTATTAACTTTTAGTATCTAAGATCTTTATTTCATCAAGCTTTAAAATTCCTACACCTTGATGAACCAACTTCTTAGATCTAATTGAATAAATTTCCATCATCATCTATCAAATTAAATATCATATTAATAATTTGAATTATGAATATCGTATCTAATTTTTAAACTTTTAATTATTATTTAATCATTTATTTTAATTAAATTTTATTAAAAAACACATTTATTTTCATTACAAATTTACTTCTATAAATATAAATAGGCTCTAGGAAAATTCAACGTCAACAATTCATGCAGAAAATTCACTGCAATGACAAATTCACCTCAAGGAAAATTCACTACTAGCAATTCACCACGGTGGAAAATTCATGACATATACAATTAGGAAATTCATGGCATATACAATTCAATTCATGTGGTGAAAATTATTCTTTTGAAAAATAAATTTCAAAGTCTTGGAAATATATATTAAAAATGTTAATACAATGAATTTTCAATGCGGTGAATTTTTCATAGCGATGAATTTTTTTGCCATGAATTATTGGCTTCTGACGATGAATTGGTGTGGTGAATTTTTCATCGCGATGAATTTTTTGCCATGAATTATTGGCTTTTATGATAATGTAAATTTATTCACATTTTAATTGTAATTTTCATTTGTCTCATAAGCTCCATGACAGAACCTGTCTGATTTTCTGTTAGATACAGTGTTGAATGGAGCCGCTAAATTCCAGACAACCTTTCTAGTAGTTGTCATAATATAATAGGGCAGCAGCCTCCATAGAATCTCAGGGAGATTGTTAATCTACAGAATTTATTTTTCCCTACAAAACAAACATGATTTCTTAAAAAAAATTGAATGTTATCAAATAGTTATAAACCAATGAACCAATCAAATAAAAAATTTATTGAATTACTTTCAACAAAATGAACATTAGAATCTACCCTGATGAACAATAAATTAATAATCATCATTACAGAATAAATTCAAGAAATAAGAGGAAAATTGTTTTTTTTTCATGGGTCATTGTCTTTTGATAATTTCAAGAAATAAGAGGAAAATTGTTTTTTTTTTCATGGGTCATTGTCTTTTGATAATTTTTTTTGGCTTTTTCAATTGATTCATAATTATCAGATTACAAAAGAATAAGAGATTTTGTTCCTTCTATTTTAAATGCTATTGATATTAAGATAGTGAAAAAAAAATCTTATTTTTTCTTCTTCTTACTTTAATCAAGATTCTTCCCATTTAAAAATCTAAAATTATAAAATTTAATCTATTTCTATAGTTTTAAATAAAAAAGTATACAAGAAAAAAATGGTTTGCTTTATGGAATGCTGTTTAAATGTGACTTGGATTCTATTCTTTCTTGACCACAATATATCAACTATATCTGTACAAAATATCTATAGAAATATCTTAATGACTTTTGACTTTTTGGAATAACAAGCAACCGTTGCCTTCAAATTTCATATTCTGATTATTAAGTATGAAAGAAATTTCTTCAAACTCTAAAGCAGAACTTTGCTTAACGTGCACGTAGTTTAAAGTTTTTCTTTTGGAATTTCTCAAAGCGAGCATTTTAAATGTGAAGATGAAATATTCCATGTCTCATTTAGCCTTCAATAGCTGCAACATGCTTTAAAAGGTATCAAAATTCAGATCTTCTTCTTATCGCCAAGTCCAAATCAGTTCAACAAGTCTTCTCAATAAGAATAATGGTCGAATAAGACTAGCCATCAACCAGATGTTCAACCTCAAGAAATAATGGAGATTCCATTTTGGAATGCACACCAACAATGGAGTTTCGAAATCATTCTCTTATTTAAAAAAAATTATGTACATCTACTATTTTAATTTTATATTTAAATGAAAGTGGATGATATGTGAAATGACAAGGTGTGGCATATTTTGATGCTATTTAAGATTTAACGGTGTTGAACCTTGATGTAGAAGTATTTAGGGGTATTAGCAATCTTGCATCACCAAAAATATTGTTATTTTATATTTTGATTTGCAACTTTGTAATTTTCCTTGGGATGAAATTGTAATTGTAATTTTGGTGGGAATTATGCATTTATGAATATTTTTAAGGAAAATTTGAGAAAATACCCCTCTTGAGTGTCCAAATTCTTGGTGGGGACCATTTGGGATGTATGTGCTTGCATGTTCAGTTGAATGTTATTGCATGTTTGTGCCACAATCTTTGCATGTTCTTGCATAACCGTATTTGGAGCCGTCAGACCCACTAGGAGTCAAAGAAGGTGTCTTGATTATCCAAGATGATTGGCCAAAAGTTAGGTGCCCAAGTGAAGGTGGTGAAGGCAATGAATTATTTTATATTTTATTTTCTTATCTCTCCTCAAGTTGGGTGTTGGAATTCTTGATGGTTTTTGGAGGTTGTTTTGGGAAACCAATGGTGATTTCTTCTCACACAATTTCTATATAATGATGCTTGCTCATTTGGTGAGGGGGGCTTTTGGAGAAGTTGTGGTTGCATACCCAAATGCTGTCGGAATGATGCCAGAATGTTGAAGATATTATGTTGTAGATTTTTGTATGTTTGAAGCTCATATTGTAAGGAAGCCCATGAGCTTCAGTTTCATGTAATCATTTTATGATTTAAACAAATAAGAATGTTGATTTTCTTTCTTTGAATCTGAAATTTAATGGCATATTGCAGCCATCTTGCAAGTCTCTTTGTGTGTGTTTGATTTCAAATTTGTAAGGGGAGTCCCCTTCATCAAACCCCAAAAGATATACATATAGTATGAGGTGTAAAAGCTCAATCATGATTGAATTGGTTTCCATAACATATAATAAGCATATTTTTAATAAAAGGTATGTTTAAATAGAATCATGATATATGACAATTAGCAATCATATTTTGGTGTATAGTGGGTACGCTGAAGAGGTTTGAAAGGTAAATTAGGATAAATTTTGGTCTTTTTTTGTATACATTTGTGTAGTACATGAGGTCGATTGGTAGTCCATATAGAAAATGATGTTTCTACAACAAAGGTCTCGATGGAGAAGTGATAGCTTCAAAGCAACTGTGCAACCACTTACAAGGATCCAAACATGACTGGAATAGAACCTATAGAGAAGGAAGATAATCAGGCTCCATTACCAACAAGCTCAAGTTATGCTTGTAATAGGGAAGATGAGAGAGAGAGAGAGAGAGGGAGAGATATAGGGGGGAAGAGTGAGAGATAGAGGGAGGTAAGGAGATAGAGATAGGGGATAAATATAGACAAAGATGGAGATGGAGATGGAGATGGAGATGGAGATGAAGATGAAAATGGAGAAGGAGAGGGATATGGAGAGGAGAGGGAGAGATAAAAGAGAGGAGGGGGATATATAGAGATGAAAGAGAAATATATAGAGAGGGAGAGAGAGGGAGAGGGAGAGGGAGAGATGGAAACATAAATATAGAGATAGGAGGTGATATAGAGAGGTAGAAAGAGGGTGAGATATAAGGGTAGAGAGATGGAAATATAATGAGATAGAGATAAAGAGAGAGGTTGAAGGAGAAATATGGAGAGATAGAGATAGAGAGACAAAGAGATGTAGATATAGAGGTCTAGGAAAAGGGAGGACAAAGAGAGGGAGAGAGATGGATGGATAGAGAGAGGGAGACATGTCTAGAAATAAAGGGGGAAAGATGAAGATAGAGGTGGAGATGAAGATAGAGTGAGATAGGAAGAGGGAGACAAATAGATAGAGAGATAGAGAGAGGTAGAGGGAGAGATCAAGATAGAGAGATATGTAGATAAAGAGGGAGAGATCAAGATAGAGAGATATGTAGATAAAGAGGGATAGATATAGAGGAAGAGCAAGAGGGAGAGATAAAGAGAAGTACATGGTGAGATAGAGTGATAGAAAGATGGAAATATAAGGAGATATAGAGAGAGGGGGAGAGGGAGAGAGAGACAAAGAGATGGAAAAACAAAGAGAAGTAAAGATAGAGAAATAGAGATGGAAAGAGAAAGAAGTGGAGATAGAGGAAGAGAGAAAGAGGGAGAGATAAATATATGGGAAGAGAAAGAGAGAGAGAGAGAGAGAGATATAGTGGGAAAAATAGAGGGGGAAGAGAGAGATGCAAAGAGAGGTAAGGAGATAAATAGGGGAGAGACATAGAGAGGAAGATAGAGATAGAGATGGAGATAGAGATGCAGATAAAGATTCAAAGGGGATGGTGCACCAAAAGCACCCACAAAATAAAGTTGATAATGTTATTAGTTGAGCGGAAAGGGAGAGAAACTTAAACTAAAATTAGAATTTTACGTATATAAATTTTAAGTATAATATTATATTATATATTTAAATTAAATATATTTATTTATTATTATATATATTTTTTAATTTTATATAATGTAAATTAATAAATATATATTTTTAAATATTATTATATTCTAATACTATATATTTGTATTAAATATATAAAATATTTAACATATATATAAATTGTTATTTAGTTATATAAAATCTAAATTATATTTACATTTATTATTGTGCATTATATTATATATAATATATATTATTAAAGATAGACATAAAATATAATTAATTTATAATATTTTTCAATATAATATTATTTAAATTAATTTATTAAAAAATAAAAAAAAATGACAAAATTAAATTAGAAACAAGAAGAAACCAATTTCGAGGGAAAATGTTTATGAATTAAAGGGAGTTTTAAAAAAACAAAAAATCATGAGAATTGAAAGGAAATAAGTAAAGCATTTTATTTCATTTATTAATAGAAATCAAACATGTAATGATCAGAATAAATGAAAATACAAGTAGACTTGAGAAGCTCTTAAATAATTTTATAAGATTATCTTGCTTCTATCAAATGCAAATAAAATAAGATTACCGATGAAAATAATGCAATAGAATTATGAAAGACAAACACGTGGTTAAAAGAGAAAACACATAATGTGTCCATTCATGGGGCAACACATACAGTAAAGGAGACAATAACAAATACATGGAAAATGGTAATGGCAAAAAATGGTGAGAAGTAATGAACGGACAAGATATTTCCAATTGTCTTGCATTGCTTGTCCTCAACTCTCAACGATTGATTTCACAAAGTAGGTTGTCCATTTCATATAGGGAACACCTTTGGCATAAATGTGAATCCATGTGAAACTAAGAGAAATTGGATTATGGTGCATAAGGTAATCATGGAGTTATTGCCAAATCAGCTCTTAGAACATATACAAGCATAAAATCATGTAGGAGACTGGATTCATAATGTGCAAGGAAATCATGAGATGGTGACCAAGTTGGTCCCCATGACATATACCCTCTCAAATTGAGTGTGTATAAAATATTGTTGTGGATTCAATTTGAGAGGATGAATGTATTACCCCACCTATTCAATATCCTAGTTGAAGAGCAATTAGAGCCATTTAAAGCAATGTCTTATCATCAAAGTCTTTGTTTTAACAAAATCATGAATTAATTAAGGCTATATTATCCTAATTTTGTGAAGCCTAATTTGGATGATCTAGTTATAGAGACCTTAATGGATATGATTATGTTATTATACCTTGGTTATTGATGATTAACCAAGGATTGATAATTTATTTATATTGACCATACAGTGTCATGATTCCATGTAAGTGCATGTGTGCATTTCATAGGTCCATATAATTTACAAAAAAAATTAAGTAGAAGGGAATGTGATTGATTTCATGCAAGGTATTATTTAGTGGTTATATGCCTCCATTTTCTTATTTTTGCAATTTCTATTGTCAAAGTCCTCAAAGGAACCCATTTTAATGTGTTGTAGATAGGTGCATTAGCCTATTCATCAATGATAAGACACAATATGATACAACTTTATACGACTTGATTGGAGGAGTATAGGAATGCCCACTTCAATTATAATTTTAATGGCAATATTCAACACCATGGTTTGATGCTAGAATGAGGAAATAAGTGGTATTGCCTTCTAGTTTCACCATCATTTGTAGCTAAAACCCCATTCTAGAAGAATAAATTGATATATAATTATTAATACATGATAATATGGGTTTATTATAAATTTAAATTTTATTATTATAATCTAATCAATGCAATGCTTATATTGGTCTTGGATTATAATAATAATTTATAATTATAACAACCCCATATTATTGTATATTAATGATTATATATAATCAACTAGTCATTTAAATTTTCCTACCAAACATATTGTATGGGTTTGTTCATATAACTCCAAGCTCTCTATAATGATTCTACATCCTACACATTTGGAAATGGAAGCACTTGTTGAGCATAGAAGCAATAAATATATTAAAAAAAAAAAAATGACGAGATGAAAGTCATGTGGAGAAGGGAGATAGAACAATCGAGGGTGAGGAAAACTATTATGTCCCAAGTACCAAAGTCATGCCCCATTTAAAAAAAGTGACATGATGTATACATATTTATGGATCCTTTATAGGAAGTGTAGGAAAAAGAGAAATGAGAAAGGGGCATGGATATAGTAAGGGTAGATATTTTGTTTCAATTTCTCATGGTTAAAAGGGAAATAAGGAGGGTAAAGATGGCTAAGAATTTTTATTTTTTTGGTACCAATACTTCATGTGGGATGAATGTTTACTTCAATACTTCATGAAATTCAACTTCCAACTTTATAGTCTAGATATAGAGATAGTTGATGATCTTATTATAAAATGGGAGAGCAATGTGAGTTGCTAGGATATTAAGACAAGATTATATACTTAAAGAAAGGAATTTTTTATAGGGCATGGAGTTTTTGGGCTCTTTGATGGAAGAGGTGTTATGACTTGCATACACACCCCATTTCTTTAAGGTTGAAATGGAGCCCCCCTTTTTGTTATATTTTTTGTTTTGTTGTTTCTTTATTTTTTTCCTTAGTCTTTCTTTTTGTTTGGTACCAGGGGATTTTTGTTTCCCTAGGATGTTTTTGTGTCCTCTTTGTTGGGTCTTGGAACTCCAAAAGGATTTCAATTTTTTTTCCAAAAAGTCTGAGTTCCTCCTAGATCCTCGATCACATTTTCATTTCTTCTTTGTTGAGTTTAAAAGCTTTGGAATGATTGTAGACTTCTTCCAAAAGTATGAGTTTCTCTTGAATCACTGGTCCCGACTCATCATTTTTGTGTTAGGTGTCGAGACTGAAATTAGCTTTTGGAATTTGATTTTTCATCTCAAAGTGGGCCAAAATCCGGTTTGTATTTTCATCACCGCCCTTGTTTTCTCTTCCCTTTTTCTAGATCTAATTAGATTTTGGGGTTATGAATGAATTTTGGACCCTTTTGTTTCTGGTGCCAAGATTTTCTTCCATCTCACGGTCCCTCTCCATCTGTCACATTAATGGCATATTTTTCACTCACATGCAAGAATGATTTTATGTATTCCTAAGATGTTAATCAAGTCTTTGTGAAAATAAAATATTTGAATCTCCTTGCGAATTATTTATGTAACAACCCCAAATCAATTAGACTTTATATTTTGGAGCAAGGAGATTCAATTGCTTTGTGCTCAAACCATGGCCGATGACCTTCCTTTGTTGTGTTCCAAGTTAATGGTGTTTTTCCTTCCATTCTTTTCTCTTTTATCTCTTCTTTGTTTGTTTTTTATGTGTTTTGGTTTTGGTTTGTCTATTGTTTTTTGTTGCTTTATTGTGGGTTTTTCTTGGTCTTCTTGATTTTTCAAACCATGCCCTTGTTTCATATCATGCTCTAGTTTTTGGTCCATTCCCTAGTGGTAGGGTTTCTTGATGTCAACAACTCTTTGGGTCCCAAACTTCTTTTTTACCTTTTCCCTTGTCCCTCCATCTATTAGGGATTTTGAGCTCTTAGTTTGTCCTTTTGTGAACTAATTTGGGATTAAGGAAAAATTAAATATTCATCCAAGATTTCCAATCCTGTTCAACCCTCTGCAATGTAAGAGTAAGATTCCCTAATTCATTCATGGTTTTACCTTCTGCTAGACAATAAAAATATTCCTTGGTTCTAAAGATCCACTTGGAATTTTGGTTCACTCGTCCCTTTGTTTACCGCATATCCCTTATGGTTCTTAAACCTCAATGAGAAATGTTTGAAAAGTGTCCAAAGTCCAACATCTATTTTTGGATCTAACCTCCACTTCCAAGTTTCTGAGCAAAACTTTTAGTCTCAATTGTACCTTTCCTAGAGATATCCCACCATAGAATTACCAATGTCTAGTCAAGGTTCCAAACCTCAATCAAACACTTTGAGTAAGTTTCAATGTCCATTTTTTAATCTTGATCCTTAACAAAACAACATGTAACACACTAAAATATCCCCACATGATTTTTACTCCTGACTAGTGTTGAATGCACAAGGCAACATAGAGAGGTGGGTGAATCAGTTGTACCTCAAAACTTCAAAACCCTCATTAATATTCAAATATGCATTCATTCATTAATCCCTTAATCTGTTATGATGAATTAGCATGAAAATCACATAACATAAATTGAAACAACTTAACACCATACACAAGAGAACACCAAATTTATGTGGAAAACCCAAGAAGGGAAAAACCACGGTGAGGATTAGCTCACAATATAAGTAATACCAACACTAAATACAATAGGGCTCACTACCCAAAGAAGAAAGGCTCACTGCCAAAATAGAAAAGAAGATAGAGAAGAAATGTTACACAAAGAAAAGCACCTCAATGCAACAAAGAATCCACAACAATGTCACTAACACCTTCGTAGTCTGATTGAAGATTTGTAGCCACCTTCTGCTCACTACATATAGTAAACTAACACATGAAAGCTCGCATGAAACTTCTCAATTTCACACTCTTGACACTCTACAACTCACATCATTTGCATCTCACACATCTATCTTAACATCCTTCAACAACTCAATTCATACTTATACCATCCTCAACCTTGATACCTTTCTCTAAGGCCGACTATGCACATCAGTTGTGCAAATTCAAATTAGGTCGGTGCCAAAGCACTTCCGTGGCTGATAGAAGTGAAATCATACCACATCACATCTTAATTGGGACCCAAATCGATAACACCATTCATCCACAAACTTCTATATACAATAATCATTCACCGCAATTAGTGTAAACACCAAGTTGGTTGTTACCCGTGCAAACACCATTAAAATTTTACGTACACGCTTCCTTAAATCCAAGGATGACTTGTGAACCACACACCACACTTGAACATGATCTAGAATATTCCTCAAACACCTTGAAATCCAACAAAATCCTTTGCAACTTCCACCTGAAGAATATACGCGCCCAATACACTCATACAACTTTGCCATACATGTTACTTGAAAAACTAACTTTTGAAGCACCAAATCACAAACCACCTTGACTAAACTAAGGTATCAACACAATAAACACACCCTTAGATTTGTGAGACCTAAAACCACTCTGCAAAGAAACGCGAAGGAAAGACATTTCTCCCAGACACCTCTGTAATGCAGAGTTCACACACTGATGCACACATCTTATGTACAATGATCCAACACATCAAATCTTGAATATAACACCTATGAACACCTTTGATCAACATATCTAAATCGTACAGACAAATTTTCAACCTTAAAGAAATGCAGAGCAACAAAAAAACACACCTTTGTAACCCAGAACACCACTACAACACACTGTTTCCTCTTTTTATCAATTTTTCTCAAAAGCACTTGGAAACCAATCACTAGAGACACATCCTCACCATCTTTAGCACTTCCACAACACAACTGAACCAATTGTAACATAGTAAATCAACCACATATCCATAGATAGAAGCTTATCAAAGCAACACTAGAGGTTGGCACTAGTAGCTTTACTAATGACAACATAAAAAGCTCACACTCTTGCAACAATCTTATCCAACAATAAACATTAATGATAACACAGGCTTGTTGACATCAATAACAACACTAACTATTCATACTTGCAAAAATCTCCCCCTTTGTCATTGATGGTAACACATGATGTGAAAAACCATCAAAGACACAACAACTCTGAATACCAATATACTGCAACTCTTCACATTACTTCTCCCCATGAATAACTTATCTTTTCGCATTGTTCTTTGCCCCTTTGTAGCTTGTCGTCTTTACTTGACTCTCTCTTCCTAATAACTTGTTCTTTTTCACATGACTTTCTCTCCCTCTTTGACATCAATGGCAAAGGACATAAATGTTTGCATTGTTTATTCTCTTCCTTTCACATCAATCAATTTGCTTACTATTGCTCTGCAACTTCTTTCCTTTACTGCTCTGTATACTCCCCCTTAGGAGCACACACTAAAATGTACCAAATCAACAACCACTACACAATGACAACACACAAGTGCTCTTATGACTACAACAATCAATAATGCTACTACCTACTCCCCCTGAGAGGTAGCCACCAACATCAATCCAGACTAGAGAATGAATTTTGAGATCCATTGGACCGATGCATCTCCTTATGCATCTAGTTTAAAGGAGGGGCAATAACCCCCAACTTCTTCTGGAGATAGTCAAAAGTATCCTTAGGAAGAGCCTTAGTGAATATATCAGCAATCTGATTCTTTATAAGCACATATTCAAGCTTCACTTCATTCTCCAAAACCTTCCCTCTTAGAAAGTGATATCTAATTGAAATATGTTTTTTCCTTGAATGCGTTATTGGACTTTGAAATATTGATTGCACTTTTATTATCATAGAAGATAAAAATTGGTTCATCATACACTACTCTGATATCCTTCAATGTTTTCCTCATCCACAACACTTGTGTGCAACAAGATGCTACTATGATGTACTTAGCCTCTATAGTAGATAAAGATACTGAATCATGTTTCTTACTTATCCATGATACCAATCTACATACAAGAAAGAATGCACCACCACTTGTACTTTTCTTGTCATCAACACAACCATCCCAATCTGCATCTAAGCACTCAAAGTGAAATTAGTATCCTTTGGATACCGCAAACCATGATCTAGAGTGCCCTTTAATTATCTAAATATCCTCTTCACTGCTGCAACATGTGACTCTCTAGGATCTTCTTGAAATTTAGCCACAAGACAAACTGCATGCATGATATCCAATCTAGTAGCAGTTAGATATAACATTCCACCAATCATTGATCTGTACCTGCTCTGATCGACCTTAGGAGATTTATCATTCTTGCTCATCTTGCAACCAATAACTATAAGAGTACATATCGGTTTGGAGTCTTCCATTCCAAACTTCTTCGAAATTTCTTTGACATACTTTGACTGTGAAATGAATATACCTTTGTTTGATTGGTTTGTAGCCCGAGGAAGAAATTCATCTTGCCAAACATAGACATCTCAAACTCTTTCTACATCTCTTATGCAAACTTCTTACACATGTCTTCATTGCCTCCAAAAATTATGTCATCAACATACACAACCACAATCAAGATTTGATCTTTTTCAACTTTAAAGTAGAAATTACTATTTGTGGTACCTTTATTGAATCCTTGTTGTATCAAATACTTATCCAACCTTGCATACCAAGCTCCGGGACTTGCTTCAATCCATATAATGCCTTCTTCAATCTACAGACCATTTTTGGTTTATTTGATAACTGAAATCCTTTCGATTGTTCCGTGTATATTTTCCAATTTTCCATTCAAGAAAGCAGATTTCACATTCATTTGATAAACTTTAAAGTCCTTATGTGCTGAAAAAGCCAAAGACATCCTGATAGCCTTCCATTCTTGCCACCGTAACAAATGTCTCCTCAAAATCTATTCCTTCAACTTGTGAGTAGCCCTTACACACAAACCTTGCTTTGTTCCTTACCACTTATCCATTCTCATTCAATTTATTTCTGAACACCCACTTAGTTCCAATTATATTTTTGTTTGCAAGTCTTGGGACAAGTTCCCAAGTCTAATTCTTTTAAATATGCAATAGTTCTTCTTCCATAGCCTTCATCCAATGTTCATCTTTGCATGCCTCTATTATTGTTTTAGGTTCAACTTATGAAAGTAAACACAAATTTACCTCTTCTTCAACGACTTTCCTTATTGTTAACACACCTTTTCTTTTTTCTCCAATGGTTCTTCAAAATGATTCCTCTGCACATACTTAGGGGTTCTAGGGGTATTTTTTGGAGCTTCTTCCTCTTCAATTTGTACTTATTTTTCTTTATCATTTTCCTTTTCTCTGCAATCAGACTCATTTGAGTCATATCCATTTATCACCACTGAGTTTTGAAAATCTTCATCAACCTTGACACTTGCACTTTCAACAATCTTTCTTAATCTTTTGTTGTAGCTTTTAGTAGAATATCCAAGGAAGATTCCTTCATAAGACCTTTCATCAAACTTTCCCAAGTTTTCATCTCTTCTGATATAGCATTTGCTTCCAAACACTCTAAAGTACTTGATAGTAGGTATCCTTCCATACCATAACTCATAGGGAGTTTTTGTGTTGTTTCTTTTTGCTTGAACTTTGTTAAGTATGTAAATAGTAGTATGAATTGCTTATCTTTAGTAGACTTCCGGTAGGTTTTCTTCTCTCATCATAGTCCTTGCAGCTTCTTGAACAATCCTATTTTTCCTTTCAACCACTCCATTTTGCTAAGGAGTCCTAGGAGCAGACAAGTGCCTCTTTATGCCATGGTTCTCACAAAACATATTAAATTCATTGAAGGTGAACTCTCCACCTCTGTTTGACTTCAAACACTTGATCTTCATATCCATTTCATTCTCAACCATATATTTAAATTCTTTGAACCTATCTAGAGCTTTAGATTTTTCTTTAAGAAAGATAACAAATGTCTTTCTAGAATAGTCATCAATAAAAAGCATGAAATACCTGTCACCTTGAAGACTTCTTATTCTTGTAGGACCACAAAGATTTGTATGCACCAATTCCAACAATCTGGTAGAAGATCGTTCATTTCCTTTGAAACTTCTTGTTTATTTTTCAGTCTAACAATCTTTGTAGACAACATTGATAGGCTTTGCAATCTTTGGCAGATCTCTTACTGCTTGAATTGAACTGATTCTTATGAGATTATCAAAATTAATGGGACACATCCTCATGTACCATAGCCAACTTTCATTAATCTGAGTCATAAAGAAATGACCATCAACACCCTTGAGTTGATAAAAATTTCCATCTATCCTTACAACAACAATCATAGTTTCAGACCCTTTTTTGATCTCACATCCATCATCCTAAAACATAAGATTGTACCCTTTGCTACACATTTTTCCAACACTCAAGAAGTTAATCCTTAAACCCTTAACATAATAAACATCATCAATATTATGCTTGCCATCAAAATTGATTGAATCTATTCTATATATCTTAGCACCTGAATCATCACCAAATCTAACAAGTCCTCCATCATACTTTTGAAGTCTAACAAACTTACTCTTGTCTCCAGTCATTTGGTTAGAGCATCCACTATCAATGATCCAATAGTTCTTATCCTGCCTAGCATGAAAATCAAATACCAAAGTACCTTTAGTTCTTTCCTTTCTCTCTGAGGACATTCCTTCACACATATTTTAGTGTTAGTAGAAACATATTCATCTTTTAAAGCCATGAACAAACATTCATCACAAAAAGTACTTGCATCTTCTCTAAGATAATAGATTTTCTTAATCATCTTACCTATGTTCTCCTTGTTTTTGTCATTCACAACCCTATTTGGACATCTTGAAGCATAGTGACCTATCTTTCCACAATTGAAACATTTGAAAAACAACTTTCCTTTGTACTTACCAGTACCCTTTTTCATCTTTCTTACAAAGTTAGCTTCCACATGATCAAGATCTTCCTGATCTAATTCTTCAATCTTCTCTATTTTTTCAACCTTAAAAACAATCTATACTTTTGCACCAATATTTATACCAAATTCCCTCATTTCGAATGCAGTTAGAGAACCATAAAATTGATCTCTAGTATAATGATCTAAATTTTGAGATTCCTCAATAGAATAAACTTTATGACTATAAGTTTTAGGAAGAGTTCTAAGAATTTTCTTTACCACTTTTGATTCTTTGAGTTTTCCACCAAGACCTTTGATGAAGCTGACCACTTCATCTACCCTCTGCATATAGCTTGTAATGAGCTTGCAATGTTTTCATCTTTAGACATCCACAAGTTCTCAAATGTGATCTTTAATTATGCATCTTAGCTGGTTTGACCATATCATCTCCTTCATAAATACTTTCCAACTTTTCCTAAATTTCTTTACCAGTTTTTAGATTCATAACTTTCACTGAATTTGTAAGACTACTCAAGAGAGCATACCTTGTTTTACTATTGCTTTCATAGGTCTTGAGTTCAACTTCAATGCTCAGACCATTTGTAGGCATAGTATATCCATTTTGAACTGATTTCCAAACATCATATCTCAGATGATTCATAAAGCCTTACATTCTTGTTTTCCAAAATGCATAGTATGTTCCATAAAATATAAGGATCTCCTTCTTGTGTGCTATCCCATATATACCTTAAGCGATTAATCTTTCTTCCAAGGAACCTTGCTCTGATACCAATTGTTGAATGCACAAGACACCTGAGAGGGGGGGTGAATTAGTTGTACCTTAAAACTTCAAAACCCTCATCAATATTCAGATCTACATTCATTCATTAATCCCTTAATCTGTTATGATGAATTAGCATGAAAAACAAATCAACTAACACATGAAAGATCACAAAAAACCTTTGGTTGCAAATATGCACAACAACACACTTTTAACATAAAATTCATGTTTCCTAAATTCTAATTTTTTTGCCATAATAAGGGCACAAAATGAGCATTTAAAAAAAAAATTACAAAATAAATTAAATCTACGTGTTTGCTTGAAATTTAAATCTAGAAGGGAAAGTCCTATGCTACCTTAAGGGTGAGCATGGCATCCAAATACAAAAGCATAAACCAAAGGAGGAAAAAGAAGAATACCTCGAGTTTGTTTGCACAAACAAACACTAAAAACTCACAAAAATCCAAGAGAGAGATGGAAAGCACAACACAAGCAATCCCACTTCAATACCTATCTCATTGCTTTGAATCCCATTCAAATCCATCCACAATGACATTCCCCGTTCCAAAAACAAGATTTGGTTGGAAGAGGATTTTGGAGAAGACCAATTTTTTCCCAAAAACACAATGAATAATCAAAAATGTTGTTTTCATTTCTTTTATTCTAACTTGTCCTTTTATTTTATTTCTTTATTCCCTATTTTAATTATAATTCCTCATTATTTTCCCCAATATGCAATTAAATAAGAAATAAGACATTTAAAAAAAATCATTTGCACTATATTTAATTAGACAATTAAATCAAATCTATATATGCATTCCCAACCCAAGGAACCTTTAAAAAAAAAAAAAAATCCTTTTTTTTTCCATGCAATTGGGTCAAAATGACTAATTCGCCAAATTTAATCACCACATTTAAATAGATGTTTAAAAAACATAAAGGTAACCCTATTTTCATAAAAAAAAATTCAAACATAATTAACCTACCCTTATTTTTCCCAATTTTGGGGAAATAAAACATTAAGCAGAGAATGACATCTTTTAGCTCGTCAATTTCATTTATGGAAAATGATGGAATTAAACTATTAAACTAAATCAAACATTATTGGTAATTCAAAACATAGACAGACTCTTGAATCGCCTCCAATTCAAATCCAAGTTAACACAAGGTCAAACATGACATACTAGACTCGAATCGAGTAAAATCAAGTATAACAATAGGACAACTCGGTGTGACATCTTTGAATTAACCACCATTAGGGAATAACTCAAACTTGTCAATTTAGGTGGAGAAAATTCTTGTACTTGCATACTCAATTTTCACATTAAGTGTACATGTTACATGTACATGATAGCCAAAGCACAAGATAACATCTTGGTGGGTACAACATCTGTTACATGTTAGTGATAGCCAAAGCACAAGATAACATCTCGATGGGGTACAACATCATACATCAATTAAGCAAGACATCCATAATGTCATACAACCAATATATATACATCACAAAAGCATCAAAATGTGATCATCCAATATCTCAAAATACATACAATATAATGCACAATATAACATCTCAAGGCTAGGAATAGGTAGCCATTACAAAACTATAGTTATCAAGGTGGAGAAGGAGGTGAAGGAGCATGGACTTGAACTGGAGGGGATGGTGGAGCTTGACTTTCCTAGTGAGCTACTATCAAAGTTCTTTTCCTTCTTCTTCTCTATAGGGGTTCTACTTCTTCAACCTCTTCTTCCTCCTACTCAAGAACTATTTGCAAGATGGAAATTTGTTCTCTCTTTCTCTTGGCCTTCCCTTTTGTGTAATAGAAGACTCCCCTTGTTCAATTGTCACAGTTGGGGCTTTAGAAGGATCTTCCTATTGTGGATGTGAATCATCCATTGGATAAGGTTCCCTTGATCATATTCCATTTCTATCAGCCACCACCTTTTTCTAGCCTCAATGAAGGTATGTTCTAGAATTGAATAGTTAATTCTATCCATGAGCAAGTTAAAGACCTTATCCTTATTGTAGGAAGGTTCTAGGACCTTTCCATCCTCATGCATGTTCTTAGGGATCTTTTGAATGTTATAGTATTTTATTAGAGGGATTGTGAGGCAATAGTAATCCCTTATACTTGCCTCATGTTCATCTAAGTAGTCTATCCAGACATCTTCCAAAGTGAGCACATGAACAAAGGAGCCAATAATGGCCCAATCTTGCTAATGGGATCAAATATATCCCTCATTTCATTCAAGTCCATTGTTAATTTTTCCATCTCCTACTCAACTACCTTGGCATGCTACATGTTTGAGCATGAATATACCCCCACCTTAATGGGGAATGCAATCCCTACCTTACATTTACTACAACCTACTTGCATATTTCCAATAAAATGGTTTTATCACCAGGGTACACGTTTTTAATTTCTATGGTGCCTTGTGGAAGCCACCAACCTTGATGTATGAGAAGACCTTAAAATCAATGACCTAGCTCCTTGGATTAGCCATCTCTTGTGTTTCCTCTAAGGAAAAAATATTTGTATAATTATATTCTAGGCACCTAATGATTGCATATACAAATGTATCATTGACCTTGTTGTAGTGTCTCCTTTATTCACCTTTAATTAGAGATAATAATCATAGACCTTGGTCTCTCCTAGCTGCAATGTGCCTACTTGTCTCAATCTTGGAAAATTGGCTTCGAAAGTAAACAAATAGTCCTAATAAGAAGTCATATGAAGTCATATGGAATCTAGTTGATTCCAACATATTTGTCAACTATGTGTCATTGATGAGGCTATCCCAATCAATCCTCTTTAAATCTACAATGGAGAGGAAGAAAAATCACATCCGAAGTTAGAAATCCCTAGCATTAGGCAAGCAAAAGACTTTAATTAGAAGGGTAATTATATCCTTGGCATCTTCCTGGTATTCATTTTTGTAGAGGACTTGTGACATCTTTGTAACTAACTTCCTTCTATGTAAAAGTAGATTATCATTGATGTAGTTGGTCGATGATGTGGTATTGCCTTAATAATACTTGAATGCGTCATTTATGCTGATTTCATCATATTGAGCATAAATAGATAGCTTAAACACTCTCTCAATCACCTCTAATTTGATGTTTAGTATAGTTTGTCCTTTAGAATATGCAATACTCTAAAGCATGTAGAATATATCTTTTACCTAGGTAGAGGGAAATTCATCAACATGGGAAAGAATCGTGAAGAATTCGTTCTCATTATTGAACATGCTCAGCATTACGAACTGCACTGTATTCATAGGATATTAAAATCTGCAGAAGGAGCAGTTTAGTCTATCGGACCAAGTGACAAACCGCTGAAGGATGATGTAAAAAAATTCACATTTTAGCTATCATCAATTCTAAAATTATACACATGCGAGAAAAATTGAACTTTTTAACTTTATAATAAGAACCCATAACAGAACAGCCAACTGTAATAGTATATTTTACCATTAAATAACATGTAAATATAAAATCAAGCTTGGCGTCACATACACGAATAAAGTACAATGAGTATCAGATCTGAGAAATAACATGTAAATATAAAATCAAAATATTGCTTTGAGAAATAGATGAATTAATAAGAAATAGTGAGCACGTTTCTAAAAGTACAATGAGTATCAGATCTGAATATTTGAAGTGTCTAATCCCTATAAGAACCCACATTTTGATAAATGTCGAAAGTTAACTAGACCCAAAAAAGGCGGAACTTGAAATTTTAATTATAATGGATGGATGGAAGGAGTGTCAGTACAAGAGCAATCATATTATTGACACTGGCTAGTTTTGTTGCATAACATATTACAGATTTTTGTTCAAAAGGATGATTTTTTATTCTAGAAATGTGATGTAGTCACATAGGGGAGGATGAAGTGCACACATTACTAAAATGCACAATTTATTAAAATGTAGCCTACAAATATTGATGAACCAGATGTGACTCAATGTGTTTGGGCAATGATCTAAGTTTACGGATAAAGCAGATTTATCTCAATTTTTGATTTTTTTTTATAAGGAAAAAATCTTGAATAAGCATTTATAGAAAAGGCAGTTATCTATCTGGAAATTCAATAGAATAAGTATTTTAAAAATGTGCATAGTGTAGTTTCTACCAAATCTAGACTCCAAACTGCAAAACTATCTGCATTTAGTCTTAGTAATTAGCTATAAGCTAGATCCAGCTAAGAAGTGATAAATTTCTACCATTTATTACTACTCTCAATGACATCTAATTCCTATAGTAACACATCACCATAGGCACCATTCCCACTTGTTGACATTTCAATTTGCACCTCTCGTATGCGAATTAGAAACAGACAACTATGCAGAGATAAACTGCTCTTCGAATTAGGAGGGGAAGCTCCCTCTTTGCTGATGTTGCTTAAAGAAAGTAAACTAAATTAATTTGCCAATCTTTTTGTTCAACTTAGAGCACAAGGTTATAAAACTCTAGCGCCGTAGCTGAGATTTTCTCTTTATGAATTTCAACTACGACTAAGCCTACTCTAATGACACTTTTAACAACCCAAGTAAATTCAAAGCTTGAGAGTTAAAAGTAAACAAGGAATGATTCTTTGACACAAAACTCACATAAACTCTCTCTCAACATACACCTTAAGACTCATTGTACTTTTAGATGCAAGCTCAAATAAAGATCATATAAGCATAACACATAAAATAGAAACCTGAGACAGTAGATCAAAGTAGCAAAGCAGACATAAGATTTCTTTTTCTCAAATTTCAAATAACAAAGATTACACTTCTGGGACAGCAGGATTGTAGCAACAATAGGTTTACAGTTTAGCAATCAACCATAATGCATTGACACAAGTAACACATAAACTGAACAATAACTTGCAGGTTGTAGCTAATAGGCAGGCATGCAAGCTTACTCATACACAAAGTGAAATGACACTGAACAACAACTTACAAGAAAAATAGGCTTAGCAATTTTCTATCACAATAATCGTTAAAGAAAAATGGGCAAGGTTGCCTGTAATGTCCCCATTCTAGTTAGTTTTAGGAGCAGTTGAGTTAGCCTATTTCTTGGACCCCTATAGGTTGACAGGATCTGGTTAGGGGGTCAGTAGCCATTTTGGTGGGTGTTGTCATTTCCCACTCCTTCACTTCATTATTGGTTTTAGTACAGGCGTTTGTCGTTCAGTGTTTGCCTGCTTTTGACGGCACGGGAAAATACTGAGTTTGGAGGGAGTTATGATTATTTACATGGTTGAGTTAATTATTTAACTTATTGGTATATTATAAAGTCAAATTGACTTTATAAAAGATTTAAAAAGCCACTTAAATATATTAAATTGATGACTTAAGACTATAAAGTGAAAAATAAATCACTTAAGTCAAAAAGTGCACTCAAGTATTTAAAAGGGAAACTATTGAAATGATTTAAATACATTTTAAACGTATTTAATTGCAAAAGTGGTGTCACTTCTTGAAAGTCATGCCTTTTTGAGGCTATAAGGCAAATGAAGCAAATCAACCTCATTTTTTATGTGATTATTTGACTTTGCTTCAAAACTTCTCTGTGATTTTTGTCTGAGGGAAAGGGTTTCAAGAATTCTTCATTGGAGAGCGACAATTCTTCATTGAATCAGTGATTGTGAGACTGTGAGAGATCAGTTGAATGGTTGCAATTGAAGGAGCTTCATACAAAAGTTCAACTATGCTACATCAAAATTCTATTTAGTATTTTCCAATTTGTAATAAGGGAGAAGGCTTCACATCTTGGACGCCAATCTTCAACAGTTTCTTTGCTTTCAATAAAGGATCATCATCACCTATTGAGGCCGTACCATTTGCATTGGGCGGCGGCCTCTTGGAAAGGGTGTGTAAAGGAGGAAGCCAAAACACCTAGCTTTTGGTCCATTTCTTGTCTTTATTTCTGGCGTCTACCTCTTCCAGCACATTTCCCCTAGTTTCAAAGTGGGAGAAAGTAGATCTAAGCTCCAGGCGTGCTATTTCATCAGTTTTAGCCATTCCTGCTTGGCATGTGCAAATTTCTTTATTTAAATAATCTGGAGAGTTTCGAGTATGTCTTTTGTATGCAATTTCTTTGTTTGAATTGCTAGATCTATAATACAATTACCGTTTCTCAGATTTAGTTTTAAATTCGGTTTTATATCCATTTATGCTTGGCGCACCTAACTTTGTCTACAATTCTTCTTTAAATTTCATCAAAAACCAAACAAAACACAAAAACAGGCAATTATTGTTCAGAGGTTGAGTTGGAGCCAGTTAGGCTCATCACAGTGGTATCAGAGCTTTTGATCCTGCCTGCCTGGAGGGTTAAACCTTCATATGCATCATAATCAGTTTGGGCCACACAGGTTTTACTCACACAGGAGACCAGGGTTGTAGACAAACCCGTTCCCGTTTGAGAATAGACCATTTGATAATCTACTCAAAGAGGTACCATTGGAAAACATGGGTGATAGGAATGATGGCGAGCCACACAGGAATATTGGTAACAATGAGGATCATGAAGCCAAAGACATACTGAGAGGGCTTGTAGCTGGCCAGGAACAAATGGTGAATGTACTACAACAACTTAGTACAAACATAAATAATTTGATTGTTCATAGAAGATTGGATTTGGAATAGGAGGAAGGTAGTGTACATGGAGGTCCACGGAGGATAGTAATTTCTACACATACCTATGACAGACCTACTCGCCCTACCTTTATCAGGAATGAGCCAAAAGAGGGTAACAAGGATGAGGAGGAAGCTAATGTGAACTTTGGAGACAATATTATTACTCTACATGATGAGTGGGATGCCTTGCCACAGAGAGTTAAGGATCACCTTAACTTTGACAGATTTCTAACATAGAAAAGAGAGCATAGCCGAAACAGGACAAATAGGAGACCTTGGCATAGGAACAATGATCTCAGACATGCTACCAATAAGCTCACACTCACCACCTTTGATGGCAGTGGCAGAGTCACAGCTAGAGCTTGGGTTAGCAAGTTGGATACATTCTTAAATCTACATCCTATGGTAGAAGAGGATGCCATAAAGTTTGCAGCTCTACACTTGGATGGCGTAGCCCATGACTGGTGGCACCATGGCATGGTTACACTACAACATGACAAAATCACAACTTATCAGGAATTCACAGATAGGTTGGTTGAGAGATTCAAAAAATGAGATCTAGAGTTATACTTTAGAGATCTCGCTCAGCTGAAGCAATTGGGTAGTTTAGAATCCTACATTGGAGAGTTTTAGAAGCTCTTAGTCATGGTAATGGGCATATCAGAGAGAAGATTGGTTATACTCTTCGTAGAGGGCCTATTCGAGCCTATGAAAGGTTGGATCAAGGCATTCGATCCACCTACCTTGTAAGAGGCTATGAGGAAAGCTCGTAGCATGGAACTTACCACTTCACGTAGTAAGTCCAATTCAGAACCCTCTTCATCACATAGTGGCAACAAATCAAAAGATGTTGATCCCAAGAAATTAGACAGTGTTGAGCAAAATAAAAAATTTGCAGCCCCTTTGGATAGGGAAACAATCAATGATTTGCGCAGAAGGAAGCTATGTTTTTACTGCAAGGGCCCTTATGACATAAACCGTGATTGTCCTCTTAAGCCTAAGGGTCAGAATAGACAAATGGAGTGGTTTCATGAGGGAGAAAATATGACTGAGTTTTCAGACCAGCAAGCTGTTCCAGAGGATACAGGAGCTGAAAATTCAAAAATTGAAGTTGAAATTGAAGGAGAGTTGGAGCCACCAGAAGCTCACATGTCTAGCATGCCAAAGAGTCATCTCCTTGCTCGATACAAGTGCAACACATAACTTCATTGATGCACAGTTGGTGGAAAGATGTGGAATTCAAACTCATGAGTTTGAAGGAATAAGAGTAAGAGTTGCTGATGGTTACATTTACAAGTGTGAGAAAATGATACCAGATCTGCTGATGAAACTCAATAGCTGTGAGTTTACATCAGATTTTTATGTGGTGAACATGGGAGACACCGAAGTGATTCTTGGCATGAAGTGGTTTTGTGCGATTAAAGAGTTCACTCTCAACCTTCGTGAGATGGAGATGAAATTCAAGGTTGACGGGGTTACTCGTGCTTAAAGCCATCAAGGACAACAACTTAAAAGTAATTACCTTGAGAAGAATGGAGAGGTTGGTTCGATAGTCCATTCTCAGGATGAGGGGTGCAGAGAGCGGTTTACAACATCCAGCTTTGAGTTTGCTTGAGGACAAGCAAATTCGAGGAGGGGGGACTATAATGTCCCCATTCTAGTCAGTTTCAGGAGCAGCTGAGTTAACCTATTTCTTGGACCCTTGTAGGCTGACAGGATCTGGTTAGGGGGTTAGTGGCCATTTTGGTGGGTGTTGTCATTTCCCACTCCACTTCATTATTGGTTTTGCTACAGGCATTTGTCGTTCAGTGTTCGCTCGCTTCTGACGGCACAGGAAAATACAAAATTTGGAGGGAGTTATGATTATTTACGTGGTTGAGTTAATTATTTAACTTATTGGTATATTATAAAGTCAAATTGACTTTATAAAAGATTTAAAAGGCCACTTGAATATATTAAATTGATGACTTAAGACTATAAAGTGAAAAATAAATCACTTAAGTCAAAAAGTGCGCTCAAGTATTTAAAAAGGCAACTATTGAAATGATTTAAATACATTTTAAATGTATTTAATTGCAAAAGTGGCGTCACTTCTTGAAAGCCGTGCCTTTTTGAGGTTATAAGGTAAATGAAGCAAATCAACCTCTTTTTTTATGTGATTATTTGACTTTGCTTCAAAACTTCTCTGTGATTTTTGTCTGAGGGCAAGGGTTTCAAGAATTCTTCATTGGAGAGCGACAATTCTTCATTGAATCAGTGATTGTGAGACTGTGAGAGATCAGTTGAATGGTTGCAATTGAGGGAGCTTCATACAGAAGTTCATCTGTGCTACATCAGAATTCTATTCAGTATTTTCTAGTTTGTAATAAGGGAGAAGGCTTCACATCTTGGATGCCATTTTTCAACAGTTTCTTTGCTTTCAATAAAGGATCATCATCACCTACAAAGGTCGTACCATTTGCATTGGGTGGTGTGCCTCTTGGAAAGGGCGTGTGAAGGAGGAAGCCAAAACTCCTAGCTTTTGGTTCATTTCTTGTCTTCATTTCTGGTGTCTACCTCTTCCAGCACATTTCCCCCAATTTCAGAGTGGGAGAAAGTAGATCTGAGCTCCAGGCATGCTATTTCATCAGTTTCAGCCATTCCTTCCTGGCATGTGCAAATTTCTTTATTTAAATAATCTAGAGAGTTTCGGGTATGTTTTTTTGTATGCAATTTCTTTGTTTGAATTTCCAGATCTATAATGCAATTACCTTTTCTCAGATTTAGTTTTAAATTCAGTTTTATATCCATTTATGCTTGGCACACTTTCTACCTCTGTCTACAATTCTTCTTTAAAATTCATCAAAAACCAAACAAAACACAAAAATAGGCAGTTATTGTTTAGAGGTTGAGTTGGAGCCAGTTAGGCTCATCACACTGCCCTTATTTATACACAAGCGCAAGGAGTAGGGAACCCTAAAATCTCCTTGCTTTTTCAACAAGACTTGCCAACATGCAAGCCTTATTTCTAAAACTAAAACAAGATAACTGACCACCTATGAAAGCCAAAAAAAAAGGGAAAGTGCCAACTATTATCTTGATTCTTTCTCTTTCACAAAGAATGGATAAGGATGAGACAAGAATAGAAAGAAAGCTTGGAGAAAGTGTAATGACCCTGCTCAATCTAATTGAAAAACTTCTATTTTTGACTTCGGGAATATTGTCAAACACTTTGCATACAAGGGATATGTGACTGATATAAAATTTCAGATTGCTTCTATGGCACTTTCCTTCACTTAGCATCAATAAGAATGCTTGCAAATGACTCCAAATTGTCTAAACAATGTCCTAAAATGAATGTGCAACTTATTTTGGCAATATTCAATGCATATATATGATCTAAACATGAGAAATGATCACCTAAAACCAACTGGTATTTTATCAAATAGTTGGTATACAACTACTATGTTGATAATGACATCTACATCCACTTGACATTATGTCAAACAGTTGACAGACATCCTCATACAATATTCAAATGCTCGTTACAACAATGTATGAATCTCCAATGATGAAATCGTTATTGAAATACAATCCTCAAGTACAATGGCAGCATGAATTTGCCAAGACTCTTGGCTCACAATGGTGATACAAAAATAATGCCAAATCTGATATGGAAAGGCCACCCACAGCAGCAATACTAAACTACATGAAGAGACTAATGCATCTACTCCTTTTGCAATGCCATGAATTTGCTGATTAAGTCAGCAATGAAACTATGATGAAATGATGTATCTAATTGTTATGACAACAAATGGAAAAACCTAGAAATTGTTGGTTGCCCTAGAAGAATAATTCGATTTAGCTTATGCAAGGCAGATTTGACTCCCTTGATGTAGCACCTGGACTCTATGATGACCAACAATGCCTCTCAAATTTTATTGGATTTTATTTGCTACTCCTTGATGAAATCGCACCCTTGGTCTAGGCCGCCCCTGTTCACTATTTTCAGATCTCTGTAATAAATCATAGACACCAAAAACCTCCTTCAAATTGCATGTAACATTGTCACAATCTTCCCTAGAAGGAATGCTGCAATTCTCCTTGAAGAATAGATGCCAAATAGGAGAGGAAAGAGAAAAATCGTGGCATTCTAGGCTGACTTATGTTGACTGAAAAATATCAGAATTTCTGAGAATGGTAAAGGCTGAAAATCGATTCCTTCAATAACCAAAAGATGACTTCTACCACCAAAATCGTTTTCAACAATGCTCCAAATTGAACCATACAAAAACTTGGTCAAAGGCCACAAAGTTTTTTCAATGATGCTCAAATAGAAAGTCTAAAGTGACTTCCTCCTGCTGTAATAATTCAAGTGATATTTCACACCCTCAAAATTGCTTTACCAATTGAGAGTTTTTGTTCTCAATGGCCAATTGAAACAACTGCAGAAACCCTAGGCTCCACAACTGAAAATATCAAATCAATACTCAAATCTAGATGATAGGCAATGAGCTCCTCATGTCTATTTATTCTTTCCCTCAAGAGGACGGCCTCCTTCTAGAACTTTCCCAAGTCAACTTCTAGAAGGAATATTATAATATTATTTTATTATTGCACTTTAATAACATAAAATATTAACCAACTCCTAAAGTGCATTATAACATTATAATATAAAATAAAGGTTTCCATAAATAGAAATATCCATGATGATACTATGAAATCACGAAATGAGCCAACCAATCAGCTGGGTACCTGCCAAACATTCCTCTTATCAAGTCCCATTAGCCTACGAGGATTAGGAATAGGCTAATTCCTCTAAACTCCATTGCTCATGAAAAATGGGACATTTCAAAAAGCATCAAGTTCACTGTTGCCTTAAATCTCAACCACATCCACCAAAAAAATGATTTGTTCTTGATTTTTTACAGTAAACTCGACTAGGTTCATAAACTTTTTGCATAGACTACTGAAAATAGAATGTTGATTTTCCTTGAAAAAGCAATTTCTTTGAAAAAGCTAGGACTTGGGTTTTGTAGAGAATCTTGTTCCGTAGAAACCCAGTTGATCAAATTTCGATAAAGCTGAGGATTTCCCGAAAAAGCATGAAAAAAATAAAATTCTTGAAAACTTAAAATTTTCCAAAGTTGAAGAGAATCAAGAACAAAGTGGACCCAGATGAATGAATTTTGAAAAAAGATGTCCCCCTTCCTCTAAAAATGATGCGCTAGAAGAATAAAGCATGAAAAAACAAACCTCTATGCATACTGATCTAGAAAATATGAAGAACTCTGAAAAATCACCAAGTTTTAGCCTTCAAATCTTGATGAAGAAATTTTTTATGTTTCTCCTCTCTTGCTCTTGGATGCCACCTACAAAAAGATGTGAATAATGGAAGACAAAGCTCTCTTAAATAGGTTTTTAGGAAAAAAAATGCTTTGTTTCCTAAATTTAGAACTGTGAAAACCCTTCTGGAGCAAGTGCATCGAACTTGGACACTTTTTTTTTTTTAATGTTGAAAGATGAAATTTGGAAAAATTTACTAAGGCATGGAGCTTTAGACGCCTTTGGCTAGTAGACTTAGCCATTTCCTTGAAACTTCTGATCTTTGATTTCTTGATGCCAGATTGATCCTATGAATTGGTTGAACAATCCATCACGAAGCTTGATTGAATTTGATGAGATCATCGTGGAGGCAACTTTGGCTAAAAATATCATCTGGGCCCTCAAAATACTGGGTGCCCTTGGATAGTTGGGGCGCCCATGGCTACCAGTGTTAGCCATTTTTCTATTGTTCTTCAATTTTGCATGTTTTCTAATCTTCTGATGAATTTGCAATTCCGGGAGCTAGAATGACTTGATGAACTAGTTGTTAGATGAGTTGGATAACTTGATTAATTTTGAGGGGGGTCTTCTGGATGCTGCATCTCTTGAAAAGTTGATTTGGGGGGTCAAAAGCTTGGGCGCCCATCTTTTGAATTTTTCATTTTTGCTCATGTTTTCACCTTTGTTCAACCTATGATATCTGATGTTTGACAAATCCGATGAGCTATCTGTTGAATCCATTGAAGAGCTGGACTAAATCTGAAGAAAAGTTGCTAGAGACTGCAAACCCTAATTTCAACTTTTAAGCTCTCAAATATTTGGACACCCTTGGCTAGCTAGGAAGCCCATCACTCCCAGACTTAAGTCATTTTCACGAGATTTCCATTTTCTCAACTTTGACCTTCCAAGTTCTATCCTTTATTTGATCTACAGCTGTTGGTGACTGATGAATCTGATGATCAAGTTGAGATATACACTGGATAACTGGTAGAATTTTGAAGAATATGAGCATATTTGCAAACCTTAACTGCTGAGTTTGAGCCTCCAAAACCCTAGGTGCCCCTGTCTAGTTGGGGTGCCCAAGAATCCTAGAGATAGTTTATTTTATGATATTTTCATGTTTTCCAGTTTGCTTCTCTACACATACTTCTCCATTCAATCTCGAATTCCAGCTGATTGATTGATCCGATGACCGTGCTGATGGATTCAATGCGGAGCCTGTTGAATTCTAAGCAACATTGTCTAGGAAACCCATACCTTAATTCCATCAACTGGTGTCTTGAAAAGCTAGGCGCCCTTGGCTAGTAGGGGCACCTTTACTTGGAAATGTTAGACAAATTTCAACATTTTCCCTTCATCCCTCACGTTTGTCATTGCTTTGACTATCAAAGACTGAAAAAATTCTAAGGCATGAATGGCTAGGCACTTTGAGTGGGCAAGGGTGCTTGGAATCTCCAAACTTAACCATTTTTCCTTAATTTTCAAGATTCTCCAGCCTCCTTTCGTTGATCTTTATTCCTCGAGCAAATTTCACCATTGACTGATCTATGCAATGTTTGAGACTTCGAATCTGACACCTGAAAGGTGAGCAACCTCCATTGATGACCTTGGTGCTCCTGATTTGGTTTCGGGGAAAGCAGAATAGACCCACCAGGGCAAAAATGATCTTTTGATGATTCTGACTGGACTAGCCTGATGAGAAAATATTTTGAGCCAATCAAAATCAATTTGACCCCCTATAGTCAGACTTTCTATTTTTAGAAAATTTTGCCAACATCCATTTGAGAAGAAATCCAAAAAAGTCTATTTATAGAAACTTTCTATTTTCAAAAAAATTCCTAAAATTTAGGGTAAAAAAACTAAGATTTTGGTTTTGTAGACAAGGTCGTTCTGAGTAGATCCAGATCCTCAGATTTTGAAAATTTTGAGTTTTTGAGAACCATGCATGACATGCAAATTTTAATTTTTTGACCTTTTTGACAGTTTTACATGAGACTGCCATTTCTTCAAAATGCCCGTGGATCAAAAATTTTAATTTGGGGTAAAACATTTGGCTCTGTCTGGGGACCATGTTGAATACTTACGGCATAAGAGAATGTAATATTCCCCCTTATTTTCTCAATTTTTAATCAGCACCAAACACGATTGTTAGCATTAGCTCCAAATAATAACCAACTTGAAAAGTAACCCTTCACCTTTTGATCACCAAGATCCCAATGTGGGCGAGGTGAGAGCATACGATGTCGGGGATCGTTAGCAACTGGAAAAGAATTACAAAGCTGCTAGGTGGCTATCCAACCATGAAATGAAAGTAATTACAAGAGTAGGCGGATAAACGACCATAAGGTCAACCACTTATTCAGTGGAAGCAAAACAAATTACAAATAATGAGGTGGCAAGCCGACCATGAATCCACTCTACCACGTATTCAGTGGGGGGAATTATTAAACTTAAATTGTTGAAATATAAATGCTTCAACCACTTATCCAGTGAGAGCTAAATACAAAACTTAATTGCAACAAGTAAATAAATGACTGTTAGTACTACTAACCAGCCTTACAATAAATGAGTTTCAGTTGCAAAACATGTCAGAATAAAGGCCAAATACAACCAATGATTAAGGACATTATCCTTAACTCTTTACAATGATTACAATCAGATTTTAGCCTCCAAATATCAGAAAATCAAAATTACTTCAAGTCTGATTAGAAACAGTAAACACAAAAAATCAGACCAGCAAGTAAGAAATTCACCAATATGGATGCAACTCCTTCAATGCAGCTTTGGAAGACTTCAAACAACAGTCAAATGAAGCCTCTAACCAAGGCGTCCAAAATTCAATGAACAAATGGTGCCAAAATAGCAGCAGAGACTTGGCACAAGTCCCAATGCAACCAACAATGAAGTGGTATGGCCTCCAAGAAGGTCGACCTCTTCTAGAAAAATCAATACTCATAAATAAATTCCATAAACTTGCAATTCTAGGTGCCCTTCACAGTAGAACAACATGAGCCACTACCAAGAATGAAATAAAATCGATGGCAAAGCTATCAACATAAATCTCCTTCAGCCATGATGTTCAGCAGCAGAAATAAATAGATTATACAACAACAATCTATTTATAAAATTTAGAAATTAAGTTCAATCTGCACCTCTGTGTGAAGCGCAATCTTCAGTCACCATCTAGGAAGCCATAGTTTCAAGCCCGAAGAATGGCATAGAAAGCTAGAAGGTGTGCAACCCTCGTAGCAAAGTCTAAACTCAGTTCAATAGTATAACATTACTAAATTTTCCAAAAGATCCTCAACACTTAGCAAAGCATCAATATATTGGCACAATTGGGCGATTGAAGCAACCTGTAACTCCAACCAAGAATGCTCTTCAACTTCTCCAAGGGACATCCACCTCAAATAAAATATTTAAAACTTCTTTAGGCTCTTTCCCAAGTCGTTCCACTTTGAGGAAATATTAAAACATTAATAAGACATCAAATGCATTAATAAGGCATCCACTTTATGGCCCCAACTTTAAAACAACTTTGAATTCATCACCTAGGCATGGGGATACAAACTCAAAATAAAAAATTAACTAAGTTTTGAAACTAAGTCCAATGAAGCAACTAAAACCAATGCCCAAAATTGATTCTGCAAGATTGCCAAAAATAGCATGATGATCTGGGTTGAGCTACTGATAATTCCACTACCAAAAATAGACTTACTAAAAATAGCAAGTGCCAAAAATAGTAAGTTCATTTCAAACTTAACAGAATACCAGACTTACTATAAATAGTAAGTGCCTAGAAAGGTTGACGGATTTAGATGCATGTCACACCACCTTGGAGATCTTTGAAAACCCAAAAAAACTTAGAAACCTTTCTTGCATGCAAGGAACCAGAAAGCAATGCATGTCATTTTCTCAACATGCATGTTATCTTATCTTGAAGCTCTCCAAAAATTAAGAAAGCTCCACCAGACATGCATCAAAAAACTCTTGCATGCAAACCTTCAAAACCTCCTATGAAAGTGGAAACCCTAATTTGCTCAACTGATTAGCCTATAGGTTTCCAGAAATAGGCTAAATCCAACTGAAGAGTGCAAGGATAAATTTGGGACATTACAGTCAGCCCTTCCCAAAATTGCTTGTCCTCAAGCAATGCCACCACACTCCAAGGAAAAAGATTGATCCATACTTTTCCAAGCATGAACTTTGGGTTCAAAGTCCAACTCTAAAAAGACCCACCACGCTGATGCTGCATTTCACTGACCATACAAACATGACCAACATACCAAAACTACACTTTCCTCCTTTGTAACCCGGATAGGTTACGAAACATGTTACTTGAACTGAAAGGCCAAGAGGAACTAAATTCAAAACATAGCAGCATCACACACCCAAAATTCTCTAAGGAGTCAAATTCTTCAATGCCAATGTCTAACACATTACCGAGCCATAAGAAAGATAGTCTTCTCAACTCAAAATCATGCTTCTCATCATAACTCCTCATAGCATCAAATAGAGTCACAACAACATTTCTGACTCTTCCAACACTTCTTGCAAAGAGGAAAACAACTCTTTGCAAAATTTCCATGAACACATCCTCAAAATTCCATAAGGATATATAATGCCTCCTTTGAAACAAATTGATAAAACCGAGAAGACTCCAAGAAGAACTCACAATTTTCACTTCAAGAGTCTCAAACTGGTGAACCAAATCAGTTAAAAGCTCGCTGCCCCAAACATTAGTATAGGAGAAAATGCAGAGAAAGCCATTGCTTAATGTTGGAGAACATCCCATACACGAATTTTGGCTGCACTGAATCCTTCCCTTTCTCATTTGAGGCCCAAAATTAGTCTTAATAGGTGACTGGAAAGTTTGAAAATGAATACACCAACTACCTATCAGATTTGATTTAGTCATATTGAGATCTGATTTATGGAAAATCAACACCCCAGAAAGTAAGCAGCAGCTGTTACATGAAAAATATTCAATAAGGTAGGCATAAATGCTCATGAACAAGGCTGGTGGCACCCTTTTCGAGGGTCCCATCGCCACTAAAAAAAAACTTCTAATCACATTACCTTTCCAAACCACCATTTTTTGATCTGAAATTACCATCCAAATGCTAATAAAGAAGGTAGCAGCACCTCTGGTACTGAAACTTTGGCACTTATCACCCCAACATACCTTCTTAACAATGTGTCCAGGATCCCAAATTAAAATGCTTAACTGAAAACAATCTCCAATACTTTGGTGAATGATCATAACACCTTTTTGAGTACTTTGTGTTGATTCCTCCTTTTTAAAATTTTCATTATTTTCTAATTGTTGAATAATGCCAGGATCCCAAATCATTAGCATTGAAGAACCATTTCTTAGACAGAGAACTACTCTTACTTGGACCCTCTGATCCACCCGTTCCATCTGAATCGTCACTTCTTGGAACTCCAAGAAGTATTCAACAAATGTGAGTTCGTTGAAGAAATTGAATCCAAAGTCATGAGACATGAATTGCCGAAAAGATTCCATGAATCCCTCATCGAATTCAATTTTGAACTCAATTATTTTGAGAGAAAACGGTGCAAGAATAATTTCTGAAAAGAACCTTATGAGCATTTGCATCAAATAATTAATGAATTCCTCATCAGAACGCTAGCCTATTCTTTGTTGTTGATCAAGGGAAATATCCTCATCCCTTCTTGATTCTTGATTTTCCATTCCTTGCAAAATGGATGAACTAGGAGCAGTAGTAGGTTCATCTTTATGCATCTCATGTATCAATTCTCCACCACTGGGAAATGTGTTGGAGTTTCTCCTTTCTTCAATAGTTTATGAAGAACTTCCCTCATCATTCTCAAAGAAAGGATTTTCAAAAGACTCACTAGCACCTACTTCATACAAAGGATTATCAAAGGCCTGGAAAACTTGCTGATGTGAATTTGGATTCTCCGTTTTTTCAGGACAGCGTTCCAAATCAAAAGTTTCTTGTATGAGATCAAGCTCATCAAGAACTTTCTGAATCTCTTCAGCTCTCCTTATGTTTTCTTGCTCCCATGAAAATTGAGGAGCAAAAATTTGATTTTTTGCTTCTATTAAAGCTCATGTACTTCTTGCAATTTGGCTTTAGTTTTCTCATTCCACTCCAATGCCTTGTCAACAATTTTAGCAACGCTGTCTTTATCACGAATGATGAGCAAAAGACTTGATTTGAACTCTTGCAAGGCATTTTTAATTGACTTCATATCAGCAATAGGAATGCAACATATATCTATATTTTTTGGCACATTATAAATCATATTTTCCACTTTCCGATGAATATCATCAAGTTTGGATAAGACTTGAATTTCCTTTTCAGCAGTTAGTGAACTTTGACTGCAGTCTTCATGATCTGGTTGAGATGATTTAGTGCTGCCATGATGTATAAAGATTTCAAAAATCCTTTTAGCTGTACTCCTCAAATTGTCACGGATTTGATGTACACTTTTCATCATCTCATCCATGGTACCTTCCAATTCATTAGCTTTCTGCCTCAACTTGGCTTCAAGCAAAGTGAATTATGTTTTGTGATCACTAGAAGCAACTTCCTCTTTGTTGTCCTCAATGCATGAATCAACATTTGTGATGGAAGAATTTTCCACTCTCACCTTCTTAGTTTTTTCTTGTTGTTCTAACTAGAATCCTCCTAAATTACAAAGATGTAGAAGAAATTCATTACGATATCATCAATTGAAGACATATTTTCAATTTCTATGGGTTTAGTACTAGAATTTTCATCATGAGTCTCCTTAATTTTCATCATGATTCTCCTCCGTAATAGCCTGTCTTCATTAATGACTTCGTCATCCATGAGCTTCCTCATTCATGTCATAATAATTATACCGTCACCTCAGCCAATACCCTTGCATCATCCTGTCAAATCGGTAGAGGTATAAGATCTTCAAGCGATCATGGAATGGAAGTAAGTACAAATTTTTGCTTTAAATAAGTAGTTATTTTTGAATAAAATATGATTGATTGGCAAGAGTTTCCCTTCCCAATTTAGTAAATTGAGCCACTTGGTGATTAATTATTAAGTACGCTACTCTTTTTGTGGCCCTTCATGCAAATTGAAATTATTACACAACAAGCTCTGAGCAAGAGTAGAGTAAATGATTACAATTTGATCATATTTTTAAAAATATCAGTGCACAAGTCCTTGGCATTATTGATTTTTTCAGCAGGGTGGTAAGCAAGAGAGAAAAAAATGGGCAGTACAAAGAAGAAATCTAAGCCAACTTCTATAGAAAAGCTGTTGGGGTTAAGTAACATCTTTCGGCTATTTGAAGAAGTGGGCTAGTTGGATTTCGTTAGGAAATTCGAAGGGTATAATGAAAAGATGGTGAATGCATTTGTGGAAAATTACTCTAATGGTCAGGTGATTCTGCATGGGAAGCGTTTCAAGGTGAGTTCAAAAATTATCTCTTCTATTTTAGGGTTAGAAGATTCTGGCATTAAAATATCCGAAACCACACAAACCACATATAAAAAATTATCAGAATTGTTTCTTAGATAGGGAGATCCTCAACCCATGATAGTTGTTAGTACTAGGGGAAAAAATAAGGGGTTTCAACGAGCTTCTATCTTAGAACCCTGGGGTATTGTTGTTGCATGGATTATTAGATATTTTACTTGTGAAGGTCAACTCACCATTGTGGTAGGACCAACATTCCACATGTTAACACATTTGCGGCATGGGAAGGAAAACCCTACTCTAAGGGTTAATTTGCCTCATTTCTTGAATGTTTCTATTAATTCTTCAATAGAGAGATACAAAACTAGTTCAGGGCCATTAAAACATCATGGGTTAATTCAATTGATTTGTAAATATCATTTTCGTAAGAAACCTAAAAGCAAATGGGAAATTTTTTTGGGGAAGTTTGATATGCTTACATAAGGAAGGAAGTTAGTACATAAGGAAGGAAGTTAGAATTAGGAGAATCTTCAAAACAAGTTACTTCACCTTCCGAAGCAACCTCCCCTGAAGACCCTAAGGCTCCTAAACCCCAAATTCCAACCATAGTTGGTGAGGAAGAGCCAGAATTTATAAATGATGAGTTTGAAACTCTGACCCAAATAGAAGATGTAGAGATAATGAGTCCAAATGTGGATACTCACCTTGTTAAGAAGAGGAAAAGAAGAACTATTCTTCTAAATGATCCAAATATTTTAAATTATTAGGATACTCCTCCTTTAAGGCGAATTAAAAGATTATCCTCTGGATCTGCAGAAACCCCAGCACAGAGTAAAGAGAATAGGTGAAAATCTAAAAAGAAAAAGAAAAACTTGGAAACTAAGGAGTCAATTCACCAATCCTTAGAAAAAGAAATGTCTGTTGAAGAAGTACATTTTCACTTGGTGTTTGAAGAAGAAGCTGTAGAACAAGAAAAATAGGAAATAGAAAGGGGACAATCTTCACTTTCTATGGAGGTTGATGACAGTATGTTAGGACATTTGTCTCCAGTCATTAATAAAGCTGTTAAAATTGTTGAAACTAAAAATATTAACATACAATTGGAAAAATTGAAATTAGAGATAGAAGAGTTAAGAGGTCAGTTGCATGAAAATAAGGAAAAGATGGAATTACAACAAGATGAAATAATGGTGTATAAGACTGTAATAAATGAAAGGAATCAAGAAATTCAAGATTTAAAGTTGGAAATGCAGGGAAAAGATACATCTATTAGTGAGCTGCAAATACAAATTTAGAATTGTGATAAGGAAAATAGGATACACAGGGATGGATTAAATAAAGAAATTCAGAATTTAAAAGGAAATTTTATGCTCATGTTTTATGCCTTTGAAGAGGAAAAGAAAAGACAAAGAATAATTAAATACTTCTCTTAGTAAGATTGTAGAATTAGAGTAGGACTTGTAGGAAAGCACAAGTAAACCAAAGATGGTATCTAGAGAAGTTCAAACAGAGCCAACAGTAATTGAATGGTTCCAAATTTAGATTCCTCCATTATTAATGAAATGGATGCAACAGTGCTATTTCCTAAGGAATGCACAAGTTGAGAATAACAAACTGAAAATGGAAATGGTGTTATTAAGAGAAGCATTTCATAAAGCTTATAAGGGGAAACATGATGCATGTCAAATATCTGAATTTCTTTTTATCATGTAGGAGACCATCCAGATTGTATTCAATGTTTTTGAATGAATAATGTTTTAGATTGAAATTGCTTAGAATTTACAATGATCAGCCTTATGAACCTAATGATAAAGAATTTGTTAAAACATTTGCAGACTCAAAGCCCGAGGAGAAAGATATGCTCTGTGAATTCTTTACCCATGATATTTTGTTAGAAAAGCATACTGATTTCTTTGGTAATCTTTTTGTGGGGGAAGTTCAATTAAGATCTCTTTTTCTACTATGCGGAATCAAATCCATTGGCAAGAACGTAATAAAGAATATGTTCAAGCAGAGAAAAAAATAGGAATTCAAATGAGATCTCCAAATAGTAGACCAACAACTTTTAAAAAGACATTTGTAGCTCTTTTGCTGGATGAGAAAATGAAGGAAAGGTATGATGATATCCTTCGAGTTTGTTATGATATCCTTCGAGTTTGTTATAATCATTTCATAGAATAGGGGCAAAAATTGGTTGGCAAGGCTTGGCATGCATGCGAAGAGAGATATACTCCATTGCCTATATATCTAAAGAAAAGAGAAGTGATCTCTCCTCTTGGTATTAGATGGTCCTGCAGAAGAGCAGATGCCTTGGCCAAAATTTTATGAGATCTTAGAAAAAAAATGGATAGGAATGAGGTACAAACCTCCTTTACTGCTATATCCAACCCCTGCTTTCCATATTAATACAGATCAGGATGACCGAATTTTCAATGAATGGAAATTGGGAGTTGCTTTTCATGGAGGTTTCCAAAATTCCCCTGTAAACTTTGATGTCACAGCAAATGATTTGTATGATATTAGTGCAAAATATGAAGAAGGGAGTAGAGGCAAGAGTTATAATCAGGGGATAGGAGGACCTGCTAAGAACTAGGAAGGGGAGGAAATGATGAGGTAAAAATAACCTCATCATGATAATACCATAAAGACCTAGTTCATACATACAAATCTTTATCCTCTGCCAATTAATTAAATCTTAGGAGAAATAATTGCTTAATTTTAGTGAGAACTTGTATAAACTTTATTTCTTTTGATTTCTTAAAGTAATTTTCCAATACAAATTTAATGGGTTGTTTTAAGTGTTTTGTAGATAATAATCATTCAATCAAAGTTATAGATTGATGCATCCAACTGGCACGTGCTCCAAAATAGGCAGAAGATATATGCTAGAAATATGCTTTGAAACTTCAAGGTGATGGACCGAAGATGTAGTTGTTCTTAAAGTTGTTATTTCTATTATCCTTTGAATTAAAAACTTTATGGCTCGACTTGAGCCTCTTAAATACTGTGTAATGGGATACGAGTTATCCATAGATCTATTCTAGATATTTTCAATGGTTATCTATACCATCTGAAATATAGGATGTAGTTACAGTTTCTCTATAAAAGATACGATCTTTAGAAGCAAGATATACAGTGAAAAGTAATGATATACTATCAGAATATTTCCAAGGTTTATGAATAAAGAGATTGTTATCTAAAATTATGAGTTATGAGTCATGGATGAAAATTATGATTGATAGAAGTGTTTCTGAAATAGCTATGAATGTAAGCTGAGAATGAATGTGTTAACCCACGAGTTGGCCACTCGACAGGAATAGATAAGTGTTCTCTTTTATTATAATGATGTTCTGTAGAGAGTCATTAAGTTTACTGTTATGAAATTTTAGTTCTAAAGTATTTATTATCTTTCTACTTCCGTAGTTTCTATTACTAATTGACAAAATCTTTATTGTTAAGAAATTTTTTTATGGATTGCTATAAGTTTTTTTGCTTTTATAATTTCTCAGCTTCTTAGTTTAGTCATTTCTATGCTTTTCAATTTAGTCATTATGCTTTCTAAATTAGTTTACTTACACTTACAATTCAAGCATTTTTTGTTTTCTTAGCAATAAATTACTTTACATTTTTATAGTTAAACAGTTTGAAGTTGGGATTAATCTTAAGTTGTTCTTAAAAGTTAGGAAACTTGAGGGAGATACTCTAGACCTCTTCTTTTGAAGATTGCCTTGAACACTACCCGGTCGACAAATTGAATATTATATTCTAAAGTAATGGGACCTAATGATAGCCTATCAATGATCTTAACTAAATTTGACATAGAGTATGTGAAGCATAAGACAGTCAAAGGACAAGTGATCATAGACCAACTAGTAGAAGCACCTATGTATGTAGAGAACCCTTTGATATATGAATTTCTTGATGAATCAGTGTTCCTTGTCAATACAATAGATCAATGGAAAATGTAATTTGATGGATCATTTACCCAACATGGATTAGGGACAAGTATTCTTTTTATCACCCCACAAGGTGATTGCATCCCAAAGTCATACAGGCTATTGTTTCCATTTACTAACAACATTGTGAAGTATGAATCCTTAATAATGGGTCTAAGGATAGCAGTTCAATGGTAGATACAAGAGTTGAAAGTCTATGGAGACTCATGGTTGGTTATCAATCAAGTCAATGATGACTACCAAACCAAGGATGTTAAACTCACTCCTTATAAGGAGATGGAAGAGAGTCTCAAGGACCTTGTCATTGATATAACTTGAGCAGATTCCATGCATGAACAATCGAGCAACAAATACCATGTCGACAATTGGATCATTGTTGGACATGTCACACAACATCCTTCAATGGGAATTATTGGTAGATAAACTTCTCGTACTGGCTTTCGAAATCCCATAATCTGAATTTTCATGTGTAATCATTGGTCTTGGTTCTCGGTGGTATCATGATATATTCACCTACCTTAGCTAAGAAGGAATCTCAATTTGTGATCCTAGGTGACACCCTTTAACGTAGATGCATCGAGGGGACATTACTATGATGCCTTAACCAAGAGGAAGCCTTGACCGCCTTAAAAAAAGTATATGATGACATATGTGGTTCCCATTCTAGTGGTATAACTTTAGCTAAGAAATTGTTTAGGATGAGGTATTACTGGCCAACCATGGAAAGAGAAGCCCATCTGTATGTGTAGAAGTGTGTCTAGTGTCAACAACATGGAGATCTTATTCATGCTTTAGCTCAGGAGTTACAACCAATGGTCACACCTTGGCCTTTATCCTAGTAGGGGATTTACCTCATAGAAAAAATTACTCCAACCTCATCTAATGGCCATAAATTCATCCTCACAGCCACTGAGTACTTTACCAAATGGGTCAAGCTTCCTTCACTACGAGTGTCACTACAAAATCTGATCACTAATGTAGAGTACAGGGTATATCGGCTAAATGAGTTAGAATTCTTGGATGAGCATCATCTTGATGCCCTTAATCATTTGTGAGTATATCAAAATCGAATGAAACAAAGCTATAATAAGAATATCAAGAATCGATCTTTCCAAGTAGGGGATTTTATCCTAAAGTAGAATCAGAAAAATCTTCCAGATCAGGATAGTAATGGAAAGTTTGATCCTAACTGGTTAGGTCCATTTGTCATCATAGCAAGCTATGGATAAGGAGCACACCAATTATCAATGCCTGAAGGTGAACCCTTGCAGGAATCGACCGATAGTCAACATCTTAAAAAAATTTAAATGTCTGGGCTTGAAGGGTGTAAATCTAAAAATACAAAAATATAAAAAAAGGTCAAAAATCCAAAAAATAAGAAAAAGGATCAAAAACAATAAAGAAAAACAATCATCCTCTAGTGAAAACCACTTTGGTGGTGCTTTGGGCAAGTACCTTGGTGAAAACCTGGCAAACAACTGCCTTGCATAAGTAAAGCACCTCCATCTATCCTTGGCTCTTTATCTTATCATTTTTTGCATTATATTTATCCATCACATCATTCATCCTATTTATTCCATCACCCCTCTATGTCCGTATCATAGCTTGATATTGTGAAGTATTGTATTCCCCTTTAGTACTACTTGACATATCCCAAAGGTCAGTTTGTCCTGCCTATATTGAGGTAGTCTATCACATCACACTGGGGGCAATTTGTTATGCATCAGATTGGGTTCTTGTATATCTTAAGGCTATTTGAAAACTTCACCAAGAATCCCAAAAACATTCGTAAAACCTCTTCAAAAATCCAAAAGCACTTGCAAAATAAAAAAAATCTAAAAACATCAAAATCTTGTATAGCTAAAATCCAAAAACATTCAAAAAATTGTAAAGTCAAAATCCAAAACATTCAAAATGGGTCAAAATCCCTAAAAAGGTCAAAACATCAAAAATCAAAATCCAAAAACTTTACTTTGTTGAACTGCATTGTCTCAAGCTTGAACGTAGGCAAGGCCATCACTGATGTGCCCTCGAGACACTTTAGGTTAGGAGTCCATCATAATAAACTGACAATCCATCAACTATTCATATCTCATTAACAATAAGCCAGGTCAGTCAAACTATGTGGTTTTTGTGTGTATAACATAGGCAAGGCTCATCTTTGATAAGCCCACAAGGCCCCTAGGATAGTCTTTTAGGTTTGGTTCTTGGTCAAATAAGAAAATCCCAAAACATTTAAAAACTCAAAAAACACCAAAATATGGGAAAACCTTTGAAAACCCTAAAAAATCCTCAAATAACCGAACAACCAAAACATTCACATAAACTTTCAAAAATACCAAAAATAGCCTTGAAACATTTTCAAAATACCAAAAACATTGAAATATTTTAAAAAGTCCAAAATCACCCATACAATTTCGCTTTCACCCACAATACACTTCCATCTATAATAAATCAATCGTGAAACTCCTTTGGTAACACAAACAAAAAACAAGTACAACAATCAGAAAAAGTAGAATCTTTAAACACAAAAATCAAACTCTTGATCATTATCAAATGTGTCAATCGAACCTTATATCAACAACCTTTCAAACAACTTATCAACCCACCAACATCTGATAACATGCCCTAGGATGCATCCTTCCTAAAATTTGCATTATCAATTGCAATCACTTTGGATATTGTAACATCATGAAAACAAGAAAGATTAAAGCAACTCAAAGCGATAAACTCTAATGTAATCTAAAGCTAAACAACAAAGCACAAAGGAAAGTGTAATGCCAAATAAAAGCTTTGCACAATAGACAACAAAGAAGATCATTAGAAGCACACATGCATACAATACTAAAATCTAAAATGCAAATTCATTCGTTAAGCAACAAAGAACATGGGAAAGTAAAAACGTAATTAAAACTAGAACAATCTCACCAATTTTCAAACGTATTTCCATGATTCATCTCGATTGCCCTTCTCCATTTTGCTTGTGTAGTATAATTGCCCTCAGTTTTTAGTAAAGTTCGTTACGCAGTATAGCCTAAGATAGTGATTAGCAAAATATCGAAGATTCAA
>VDFB02028284.1:0-24403 GCA_007258455.2 Sequoia sempervirens
TTTGGCACCATGCTTGCAAATGCCACCTTCAAATATGCAATTGGGAAAGAATGGTGTTGACCATCACCAATTTAAAATCTGCTCTATATTATAATAATGGAGATACAACAATAGGAATTGTACACCAATTGTTTTCAAGTTCACTAATGATAGGAAAGGGAAAATATTCTGGTTCCAAGATAAAGTGGTAGGGACAAAAAACATACAATTTAGTACCAAAGTCTTTGAGATTCACATGATAGCGAAGTTGTCAAAGCTTTAAAACTTACAAAAATTCAACTCTCTTCCTTGGTGAATATCGTAGTGGAGAATTTCCAATGGGTCCTAGCATTGCTTATCTTCCCATTGATTGGCAATGATCACCAGTTGGTTTCTGGAGGATTTTCTGTTCATTATAGTCAATATTATAAAAGAAAAACCAAAATAGTGAGTTGCCATAAATTTTATTTTTAGATGGTTAATGACTGTTGTTCGACATTCCCCACCCTTTAAATAGCATGGCAATGAGATTGAAAACAACTGGCCAAGATTGTAAGCACATTCCACTAACCTGTAAATGCCTAGAAAAAGTGACTAAAATTTTCTAGAATTTTACATACCACCTATCCCATATTTATCAATGAATGGTATTCTGAATTAGGTGTTACTGGATAGTCAAGATCTTCCAGAAACCAAGAGTTTGACAGCATCCTAGCAAACAAATGATGCTTTATAAATTCTACAAATATCGCAGACCAGTAGACCATGTGTGAGCAATGCACTTTTTCAAACAATTCATGAGTCTTTGGGTTGCTATCATATTTTTAATGCAAGTATTTAAACATCAATCACATCCACCAAAAAATTTGATCTCAATTAATCTTTTTGGTCTTCACATCCTGTTTTTAAGCTACAATCTGGCAACACACTGCAAGTATTCTGCCCTGCTGCTTATTAACATAAGAATATAAACATTTACACTTGTGAATGTACAATCTTGGAAAATTCTGGCTTCACACTTGCTGACTGTATTTGCTTAAATTTTTTAACGCTTATCACCAAGTCTATTTAGTGTATATCCAGTGATGAATTTAGTTAACGAATCCAGATTATTGATCCATTCTGTCAAACAATTTGCGTGCCCTATTCCAAAATTCCAATCTTGGTGTTCTCTGGGAAGTAAGTAAAGGATACAGATTGTCTTTATGTCTGCCAATTGCACTTTTCTTAAAATATCTGATGCTCTTTCAACAAGCCCCCTTGTGCATATATGAGAAGCACCCACAACAGTTCATTGAAGTCGTTTTTCAAACAATTTGTCATCCTATAAGCATCCATCTCTATCTGAGCACTTACAGCTACAACAATTGATTCGTTTCTGAAGCCTAGGCAGTTCACATCTCCTCCACATAGATGGGGCCAAAACAAGAAGCTTTGGTGATCCTAGTATATGCTTCCACACTTCGCATACATCTCTGTCCAAGCACTCACAAGTACAATGATTTATGTCTGAAATGTAGGAAATTCACATCCTTCTCTATATAGATGGTAAAAATTTGATCACTTTCAAAATTATGAAGTTTAGCACTAATTATTTTGAGGTGAGAGTACAGTAAACACTTACAACAGAGGTATAAATTTACAGCATGACTTAAAAATCCAATTCTTGGAACTCCATTTAGGAGGGATGTTTTTGGAACAAAGGACATAGATATCAATGGCATTTATCTCCATCAACTTCATTTATCGCTACACACAATGAATTACATACCCAGAAAAATAACATATCAGAACACATAAAAAATTGATTAAAAGCAAGAGAGGATAAATTTGGTAATAATAACGCTATTAACTTGTAATGTGTGCAATGCAGAGTTTGAAGAAAAGGCGGCGCAAAGACTCTGTTACAAGTCTTAAAGGTATGTTAAATTCCCCCTACACCCTTTGACGAATTTGAATGTAAACAAAAAGGTCTTAAACCCTCAAACCCTATAAATTGCACTGTACCCACATTTAAGAAGCCATAAAATATCTCCATTAAAATCTAAACAAAACAGAGTAGCACATAATAATAGCAAATGCACAGAATTGATTGCAATTAAGAAAAAATAAGAAATTTCAAGGCCCTTGGGATTTCAGCACAACGTCAAATCTGTAATTTATAGAGGTTCATATAGATAAGATACCTTTAAGTCGCAGTTGTGGTGGTGGTGAAATCTGCTGTGCGCAGAATTTCCTTGAGTCGGTCTGCTATTTCAGAATCCAGAACCATCTTCTCTCTTCTCCTGTTTACGAAGTACTTTCTCCGCTTGTTTTGCATTCGACAATTGTGACCAAACCGGGAGAGACGGTCACTCAAGCGGATCAAAAGCAAAAAAATCGAGAAGTTGCAGTGAGGTTTGTGATAGACCGTACAAGAGACTGGAATGATAAGAATGCTGACTTGATTGTGAGAGAAAGCTCTCAATGTCACCGCTTCATTATTACTATCCAAGCAGTTGGTGGGCAATAAATTTTGGCTTCCGTGGATGAGATTTCTTGGATCGTCTTGCATCCTTTCTGCAGAACTACACACCGTTGATCGTCAAATTCAGCCAGGTTCATTTCATAGACTGATATTTGCAAGGTGATATGCAAGTTGATGTTTTCTCCGTACACATTTCTGCACATGGCTGATCTTTGACAGGGACGGTCAAGATGAGTTTAATCATCTCCAGAGGGCTCCATACCATTGATTTAAAATTTTAGCTTGGCCTCTTTCAAATAAGATACGCCTTCAAATGCAGCAATAAAATAATAAGCAAAAAATAAAAAATAATAATATAATGATAAAAATAATATTAATATAATAATAAAATTAATATAAACATACACCCCAAAATAATATTATCTTTTCATGTAACTTTTCTAAATATAAATAGGCTTATGTATAATTGAATATCATCAAAAAATAAATTTTATTATCCAAATTTTGTCACGCTTACTACATTCATGTTGAAAATGTTTACCACCGGGCCCCTATAAGATTCCTTTTCGATCCATTGGTAATATTTTTCTTATTTTATATACATTACAATATTTGAGGAAATCAGGTGCGTTGAAGAAATTATAATTCTAAAATTAATTATTATTGTTATATAGTTATTTATAATTGTACAAACCTTTAATTTCTTTTCTCATTTTATTTAATTTTAATTTTTTGTTTGTTTACGGTACGTAATCGCTAACATCCTTTTCATTAATTCTTTTTATTTATCGGCGGACATGATCATCTGATTTTGAAGTTACTCAAAGATCTCCATTGTCCATCAACAATCTAACGCGCAGATCACGTCGTTTGCGTTGTGGTTAGAGCTAACTTCTACGTAAGGTGGTAAACCTTGTCGACGATATTAAAAGAGGTGGCTCGTGGTTTCAACTCACTGTGCCGCATTCCCTTTTCGCAGCAACAACAGCATGGAATTGCTGACTTGCTTCCTGAATGAGCCCGTCACCATAGGATTTGGGATCTTCTTTCTCCTCTACTGCTTTCTGTGTAAGCTGAAGAGCAATGGCAGCAAATTGAAATTGCCCCCCGGACCACGTCCATGGCCTGTCATAGGAAGTCTCCATCTCTTGGGAAGCCTTCCTCATCAGGCTCTAGCGGCGCTGGCAAAGAAGTACGGATCCATTATGTTTCTTCGCTTGGGCTCCGTCCCCACCGTTGTGGTGTCTTCGCCTGCCATGGCGAAAGAGTTCTTCAAAACCCATGATTTGCTCTTTGCAACCAGACCAAACTGTACAGTGGGGAAATATATATGCTATGATCATAAAGACGTGGCGTTTAGCCCCTATGGATCGTACTGGAGGCAGAGTAGAAAGCTGTTAACGGTGGAGCTGCTCACAGTGAAGAGAATCGATTCTTTCAGTTTCGTGAGAGAGGAAGAAGTGTCTGCCATGATCGGCTCCCTCTGGAGGGAAAGCGGACACGGAGCGCAGTGTGTGGATGTGAGGAAGAGACTCTCCTTCCTCACACAAAATATTACCTGCAGAATGTTTGCCAGCAGGACGTACTCCGACAACTACTTGAATGGAGGGCATACCTTCAAACAAATGGTTGAAGAGATGTTGGCTGTGGCCGGTGCATTTTGCGTTGGCGATTTCATTCCTTCTCTCGACTGGCTCGATCTGAAAGGATTCCGTCGTCGCATGCAGGCAGTTCACAAAATATTCGACGAATTTTCTGAAAAAGTTATTGATGAGCACATTAACCGTAGATTGGATAAAGGAAAATCAAACGAAGATCGTGTTAAAGACATGGTAGACGTGCTGCTCAGCATGGCCGAAACGGAAAGCCTGACAATCTCACGAAACCACATCAAAGCCATGATCTTGGTAAGTCTTAGAATCAAGGCTGTGTTGGCTTTCACAAATCTGATCACAAATTGTTTTAAACTATTTTGTCTTTTACTATCGCCGGAGGAAATGTGTACAAACTTCAGGAAATATATTATGTTTGTGCAGGATATGTTAGGCGCGGGAATGGAAACATCGGTGACATTGATAGAGTGGGCGATGAGTGAATTGCTGAGGAATCCTGCAACGTTGGCACGAGCGCAGCAAGAGATGGAATCTGCAGTGGGCAGAAGTCGCAGAATAAAGGAGAGTGACGTTATGGACCTCGACTACTTGCGATGCGTGGTGAAAGAAACTTTTCGACTTCATCGGCCACTTCCTTTGCTGCTTCCCCACGAGTCGATGGAAGGGTGCAGCGTGGGAGAATATTTCATTCCGCCAAAGACGAGGGTATTTTTGAATGTGTGGGCGATGGGAAGGGACGAAAACGTTTGGAAAGATGCTCATCAGTTCAAGCCCGAGCGGTTTATGGGCAGCAATAAGGATGTGAGAGGTCAGGACTTCGATTTGCTGCCATTCGGAACAGGAAGAAGAGGATGCCCTGGGATTTCCATGGGTCTTTCTGTTAGTGAGTTGGCACTCGCTCAGCTGCTTCACTGTTTTGATTGGACTGTGGAGGGGGAGGTAGATATGGCGGAAGAGTATGGATTAACTGTTCCCAGAAAAATTCCGCTGTTTGCCAGCCCTAAATGGAGGCTCGCTACTGAATATCCTAGTTAAGCAAGTATTCTGTGGTAGGTGCCTATGTGAGCTTTATAAGCTAGAGTGTTTGTTTGTAGCTAGTAGAGTGTTAGTTTAATGCTTTATTGTTTGGATTGGATAATTAATATCGAGTTTTTATGGGTCAAATGGTTATTTAAGATGAGTAGATATTGACAATAGTCATTTATTAAGAAAATCTAAGTATAGTATATTTAGTGTGTTCTTTTATTATTTGTACATATAAATTTTCATTATTTTTTTTATATCTGGTTTTTTATTTTAAAATGGTATCTAAACTAATAAAAACATATTTGTTTTGAAAGAAAAATCAGTTGTAGAAACACAAATTTTAAAATGCTAAGATTTTATTAAAAAAATAGAAGAGTTTATACCATGAAATTCTTAACATTGTTTAAAGTAAAACATCACATTATTACAGCAATCAAAGCTATTGATTCATTTAAAACCATAAAAAATAAAGTGCCAATTAGTACAATCATTACAATGTTCTTGTAGTGGTCTCTATTTTGTTAGAATATTGCTAAGAATGGCATTAATTTCCAACAATCATTCATATTAGTCCAAGTATGCATAGATAAACAAAAGAGGAAGCCTTTGACTTGCATTATATTAAAATATATTTCCATCTCAAATAACATGGGAGAAATACCACTAAAAAATCTAAGCAAAAACAATAGTTAGAGAGGAAGAGAATGATACCAAGAACTTGAGAATACCACAATAGTCTACAAAAGCCTCTTGTATAGAGTAGCTTGCATAAAAAATAACATAACATAGTCTATCCAGAAAAAGGAGAATGTTTTTTTTTTGTTTTTTTAATAATTGAAAAATAAAAACCTATATATGTGTTTCAAACAAATGTCACTACAAATAATAGTTGTCGACAAAATTAAGCATCAACTTATTTACAAGGGACAACAAGAATAAAAAATGGAAGAAAAATTTGGGTGGTGGTAAAAGCTACTTGTTGTAAAAGAAAAATGGCATGTCACCATTAACATCTCCAAAATAGAATAGCTTGTTGAAAAGGAACAACTTTCCTCTCTTCAAAAATTGATGAACCCTACGGCTAAACCCTCGACCTCTAAAAATATCTCTATTGAAGATAACATTTCCTATTGATCACAGAATCTAGGAAGGCTTTGATCAAAACCTCAAGCACTGAACAAAGAAATCAAGGCCCTAAGGAAACCAAAACAACTAAAAAAGTCACTATGTACATTCTAGATGAAGGGGATGATGGGAATGTAAATGACTCAAGAAGTGATAAAGGGGGAGAAAATCTACTAGATTGGCATGTGATAAAAAAAAGGAAAAATGTTATCCTTTAAGGAATACAAAGATGATCCATCAGATGAGGTATACATCCATGTTTAGGAAGAGCTTTTAGATTTGCACAGGAGTGAGCTAGAGGTGTTCTAGGGGAGAAGCTGGAAGAGGATATTTCCAACTTTTAAGAGGGGGAAGAGGAAGATGGTAGTGAGCAGGGGGTGGTCAAAGATTCAGAGGAAGAGGAAGTGAATGCTGAAAATAAGAAAAAATATGAAGTAAATGTTACTAAAATGGGGAGCCCTACAAAGGTAGTGGAGATTCTCAACAAAATGCAACAAAAAATGAGTTGATAACATCTTTGCACAAACAAATAAATAGGCCAAAAAATGCCTTTAGGAGATTGATTGGAATAACCTACGAGATTATGGGAAAAGCAATCTTTGACACCTTGAATGGCCAAGCAAAAGTCAAGATGAGAAAATGAAGGATGGCACCATCAGACGAAGATGATAAGTAGGAGGATGAAGACACTGGAGATGCAAAAGATCCATGGACCAAGGAGTTGGAAACATTAACAAAAGAATGGGATTTGATTAATAGTAAAAAGGATTAATGTTTTGTGGCTTCTTGTTTTGGGTCTTGCATTTGTAATTGGTTATTTGGCATGTGTTCCACCTCATTTTTAGTCTTCCTTTGTTTGTTTTTTAATTTCAAATTGTTATTTTTTTCTTTCTTTCTTGTGTTTGAACTTTTAGTTGGTCAGTTGGGATTGGTGACATGTTATTTTGTGAATGTTCTATCATTGAAATTCTAGGATTTTTGTCCTATTTTTTTATGGTACTATACTTGGGATCAGGGCCCTAACCCCTACTCTTATAATAAAAAAAGTCTCCAAAGAATGGAAGGTAGGTAAAGAGACCATACATCCTTGAAAGTGGAAGAGTAAAGAAGTTTGTACCATAAATTTTAAAAATATGCATAAAATGTGAGAGGTGTGCCAAATTAAAAGGTGGATTTTTTAAAAGATATTATAATAAGAATGTTGGAGAAAAATTAGTTCTTGGCTAAATTAAACTTTATAGAGAACAATCCTTCTTTGGAAATGCAAATTTACACCTTAAAGAAGAAAAAAAATCATTTTTAAAGGAAAAAAAAATCATATGAGAAGAAAGATTTATATAGATTTTATTAATATTTTTAAAAGTAATTTTTAATAGTGAAAATGAAGCAAAACTATTCTTTTTTAAAGATAGTTTTATCTCCCTTCCAAATATTGCTTAAAATTATAGGTTTGATAAAGAAGATAAGATTTAGTTAAGGAAAAATGGATATAAGGTGGGGTTTGTGAGGTCTTATTTTAAAAAAATTGTGTGAAAAATAAAAAAGGATATTATTATTTATTTCTTTGAAATAATTTATAAGTAATACAAGTAAGGATAAATAAATTCTTGCAACCTTTCATGTCATTCAAATTTAAAAGGATCCAAATTAGTTATTATTTTTTCCACATTCAAAATTAATAATAAAAATAATGTGCTATATTTTCTTAATCAAATAGTTCTTGAAATGATCTCTATGAGATAAAGTTTGAGCATAAAGTTGTTAAGTATACATGACATGATTGGTGAGAGGAAATACTTTGAACTTGGAGTCTAAAATTTATGAACCCACAAATGTATTGTTTTAATCATGTCATTTTGATTATACATATCCTTCATGAATACAAGCTTTTCGATCGACATATGACCTAACAAAAGTATATTCTAACACGGTACATTTTAACTTGAATGTAACACCTTTAAAATAAAAAATTAGTCACATCACCTCATGGCTCGATTGTCAAATATATTAGCGGTTTCAATGATACATTCAAAAACTAAGATCTAGTAGGGGTCAAAATGGAGGAGGATGAGGACCATTTCCTTCTTGAGATAGCTTTTCAGTCAAAGGTGAGGTAGAATTCTTGAGAAAAATTTGTTAGAAAATTAAAGTTTACATACAATAAATTAGTGAATAGTTATTTTTTAGTTTTAAGGAGTTACTCCCGTAAGGGAATTTGGATTGGTTATCCATAGGAATACAATGCTTTATAACAATTTGCAATAAACATTATAAATGATCTAATGAATCATTAATCAAATTTATTTTATGTTTTATTGATTAATAATTATTTGATGTGGATTTTTGTATTTTCTCTACCATTTTAACATTGGTATCAGAGCAATACAAATCCTATGCCTATGGGTTGAAATATGCAAAGTAAAAAGGTGTTACAAGGATGCGTAGGAAGAAGAACAAAACTTGCATGAGTTGGAAGAAAATCGTCAAAAGAATGGTGGTTAGTAGTGATGTTATGAATATTTCTATCCAAGAATAAAAGGCATTGAAGATTGTTGACAACAACATCCTTGCGACATTTGTGAAAGGTTTGACTAGTGAAGGTAAATCTTGAATCATATTGTAAGGTAGACTGGTGTGGGAGAATAAACGATTATTCAACAAAAATATTTGATATATTGTATTTAGCTAGCGATAAAGCGTTGGAAATGTTGCATGGAGATTAAGGTAGAGGAGAAACAAATAGGCACAAATTCAAGCCAATAATTTTGGTTGCTATTGTGTTTTACAAGGAAGAGTGGTCCAATTTTTTTGCATGTTTTGGTTGAGGCATTCAAAAATTTATATAAGGGTTTGTAGGAGGTCAACGATTCAAATATTCAAGCTTTGAAAAGTGTAGTGATTTTAGAAATGGAGTGTGTTTAAAAATAAAAGTCATTTATGGTAATTGAAGTAGAAAGACTTTGATGTATTTAGAGATATTAAGACTTGCAAATCTTGTTTCTACATGCTTGTGTGGAGGTTTAGGTAAAAGAAAATATTACCTTTCCATTTATTTTGAAGTGTTATTGAAGTCAAAAGGTTTTTATTGGATCTTATATAGTGGGGGTTTATTGAGTAATAAAGGAAGGGTTTTGATAGGAAATTTTAGGATGTTTATGGTTTGAATGCTTGTAAAAAATATTTTATGCATCTATATAGGAGGTATAAGTATTGATTTATTTTTGTCAAAAGGGATTATAAGGAATTTTTAATATTCTTGGAATATTTTTATGGGAGAAGGCATTGCAAGGATAATCTAGACTATATTATAAAAGGTGCACTTTTTGTTGAACACAACACCTATTATTTATATGGATACATATTGTCCTCTTGACTTGTATGTTACACGTAAGAATAAATTTGATGTCATAAATGCTACATTTGGTAGTTAGAGTGTAATAGGTTGAATTGGAGGTTGGAGAAAACAGAGTGTAATCTATCGTCTCGAGCTAGCTTCTTGCTCATAGATGATGCCTTATATGAGAAGATTTTGTTATTGGTCTATGGATAGTTTAATCCATAAACTATCTATGGATAATTGAGTTTGTCTTTATCCATAGTTTTGTAGATATATATTTGTGGATAATTGAGTGATTCTTGATCTACAAATGGAGGAGTGTTACTGTGGATGATGAGGTGAGTTGTGATTCATAGTTGGCTAGCGATTTTCTTGTGAATAGAGGAGTGTGTCTCATTCATAGGTAAACATTGGATAATCAAAAAATTTAGCCAAACATGAGGAGTTTGGTTTGACATTGATGCAGAGTTGGATAATTAGAACATTTACCCAGACATGAGGAGTTTATCTTGATGCTCAATTTTTTTTCCTAGAACATGAGTTTGGGTTAATGTCGAAGCAATGTTGGCTAGTCAGATCATTTTCCTAGATAAAGAAGTTTAGTTTTATGTTAATAAACTATTTTGGTTTTCTTTTTTGTAATGTAAACCTTAAGGGTGGATGTTAGGAATTTAAGATTCACACTCATAGATTATTCCTTTATTTTTTCTTTTCTATAATGTAAACCTTAAAGGGGGGTTGTTAAGAAATTAAGGTTTACATACAATAAATTAGTTAATAGTTAGTTGTTAGTTTTTGAGAGTTATTCCCATAAGGGAATTTGGAGTGGTTATTTTTAGGAATGCGGTGCTTTATAAGAATTTGCAATGAACATTGTAAATGATTTGATGAATCATTAATCAAATTTATTTTATGTTTTATTGAGCAATATTGGTTTGATGTGGTTTTTGTATTTGCTCTAACATTTTAATAGCATATTTATAGGAATAAATGGCTGAATATTTAATTCAATGGTGTATGGCTAAAATTTAAAATCCTTTTCATAGTTCATCTCAATAAAAGTGTTTCTAGCATAGTGGTTTCAAGTGAAATTTATTTATCTAAAAATATTTCACCCAAAACCATGTGGTGCGTACATGGAAATTAGATATTTAGGCAATAAACTTTTTCATTCAAATGCATTTCACCTAGAATGTGAGGAAATATTTTTTATAAGTAAAGAAAAATCTACCATTTTCCTTAAAGCAACTTGCAAAGAAGGATTTTTCTTGGCTTCTAGATTCACCCAACAAACCCATTCACCCAAGGAGGTGGGAAATTATTGTTTTATCCACACAAAATACCTTGAATTATTTATTTTGCTGTGTTTTTTTTCTATTTGAAATGCTAGATAAGCTCATCTAATTTTTTTTTAAATATCAATGTTATAAATTTAGAAAACTATGGGAAATTTTTGAATAAACTAGAAACCTCTAAATATATATTATTATCATTTTAATGAGGATAAATAGTGTCCAATATCATACACAATATTCTCAATTGATATATATATCATTAAACCTTGCCTTATTTTCTTGATTAACATTTATATATAACTTTTTATCCTTTAGAACAAATATTGATCAAGTGTGAAAATGGATTGATTTAAATTAAAAACTTAAAGGTGATGTGAGTGTTAGTGCCATATCCAATGGTCTGTTTCTCTTTAGTTTTGTAAATCATGAAGATCTAATAATGACTCTAATCGAAGGCTCATGGGATTTGGATAAAAACTTCAAGAACTATCTCCCCCTTTGCAAATGGAAGCCTAGCCTTGACCCCTTTGTAGATCTTGACTTAGCTACCCCTACTTGGATCTAACTCCCAAGGCTCCCTCTAGATTTATGGAACCAAAAATTTTCCCACAAAATTTCTAACTCTTTCAAGAGCCTTTTAGTTGTGGATAAAGTCACTATTCAAAAATCAAGGTTGGTTTTTGCTAGAATATGTGTGAATGTTGTAGTTAAAAAAGTCCCGCCCTCTTCAATAACCTTGAAGTTAAGGTTTAGAATATGGAATTAAGTTATAGAGTATGAAAATGCTAGTATTTTTTGTCATCTTTGCAAGAAGTTTGGTCATCTCTAAACTCCTACAAAAAATAACTAGAACTTATTGTGCATGTTTTGCAGACATGCCCCCTAAAGGAAGGGACCCCCTTGTTGCTTTTGTTTTTGCTTCTGTAGGCTTGGTCCCTTCTCTTTTCTTCAATTTTTCCTGTGTTGTTTAACTTCGGGTTTGGTTTTCCTTTGGTTTTGGGATGTTTCCATGAAGCCTAAATGAATTTCCAAGATTTCATGAAGTCTGGGGAGATTTATGGAAATTCCAGTTCAGATTTCCCTCATTAGGAGGCCATGTATCCTTTTGCTATATGTGGAAATTCTATTGTAGGTCACCACATACAAGTTTTTGTTTCTACTATGCCATTCTCTAGAACATTTGACCTTCATCTTTTCATGACCATTTACACCATGACACCCACACCCCATATTTCCACACCATACCTATGTGTTCTTTATAAAATCTCCTACAATAAATGCTCACATTAATGGTGGTTAGGTCTATAAATAGAGGTCGGTGACCTATCATTTTCACCTAATTATTTGAAATTGGAGGAGCTCATTGCTGCTACATCTGTGATTGAGTCTAATGATTGAAATACCATTCTTCTCCACCTTTCATGTGGTTTCAGGTAGGCATCATCTTCTCCATTTTTGTGTGCTTAAATTCCTCAAGAGCTGTGATAGAACCTTTGAATATTATTTTGGTTCAATTTCTCATCCTACAAAATTTGGGTTAGATCTATCTCTTTGGGCTTAGGGATTTTTCTACCATCACTTTTTTAGGGTTTTATGTTATCTAGGACCCTTCTTAAAACCCCTTGAGTTTATATCCTTGCCAAGGTTCTATTTATTTTTTGACTCCTTACTATTGGTTCCAAGTCTTTTAAGTTACATCAGATGCCATCGAAACCCATGAAATTACCGACCCCTTAATTTAGGTTTGTTAGTCATCAAGTCTTTTACCATCGCTTTAATATTTCTTAAGTCAGGCAAAATATTTCCCATCAGAATGACTTAAGTCTTGGAATATTTAATCCCATAGGTTGGTCCCATCAACCTCGGGTCCCCTTCTTAAAGCTAACATTTTTGACATGTGTAGATATTAAACTCCATGATGACCATTTGATCATCATGACAAAATCACTGTCATTCCATGTGTGCTCATTCTAGTTCATTTCCTATTATTTTATTCTCATGGGCTAGCAGGCGTAAGCCACATATCCTATGCATTGTGGGCCTAGTCTCTTTGTTAAAGATTGTAGGTCATATTAAAAGGAAGTCAATAGTGGTCATTGAATGATGTGGCTATATCTTGGCGGCTCCCCACCACCCTGTTCATTTTCCTTTTCCATTAAAATAATCACACGGGTTGACTGGTGGTTTCCACATGTCTTTTCTGATAGTGTGCCCAATATTTTCAGTGGTCAACAAGCAGAGCTTTGAAGAGAATCAATGGTTAATACCATCTGACATGGGTCATTCTTGACTACTCCTTTCTATCATGTGTGGGTCCCACCCATGCTGCCTAGTTCTCAATGGGGAGGTAGGCGATTTCCAAGTGGACTAACTTGGAGGGTGTGGAAGACATTGAAGTAATGGTAATTAAACAAATATTTTAGCATGGGGAATGGATAATAAGGTTTTTGCTACTAAAGGGATATATATGGCACATGTTTTAATGACACAAGAGATCTTCTAATTTGAACCAGTGATTATATCAGAAGAATAAGGTCATAGGAAATTGGTTTAAGATTAAGGTATGAGTATATCAAAGCTATGTGATTCAATCTCAGCCCTTCCCTGTCTCCCAGCTGATGAAAGTTAGACACGAGTTCAGACTTATGGGGGTGAGCAGAAGATGACACATGGATTTTAGCTATAGTGACAAAGAAATTATGGTGGAGCGCACAGATCATCAACAAGTGGCTCCACATGGCTTATTGTTATTTGATAGATAGTATGGATACATAAAGTTAGATTTTTCAAATCAAGCTAACTAAATCTAGATCAACCATCAACTAACACACCTACACAATCAATGGTTGTTATTCAAATTTCATTTTGAAGGCAAGTGAGCCATTTTGGTTCATGTGAGCGAGCCTTAATAGCTAAAAGGACATCAAGCTACCAAAGCAGGAGGTTGCATAGCTATTAAAACATGTCTTAAAAGTATAATTAAGCATTCTAAATGATATGGTACACACTTGGAGAGCTCGTGTTGTGGTTTTCAAGCTTGTTTGATGTCGACACTAGGGTTCTCAACCTATGAAAAACCAGAAAGTAAATTAATGCATCCCCATCAAAATTATTGATAAATTGTAGTCTCCAAGCCTTTCTATTAGTTAGGTTTTTTTTGGTTTTGCATTTTAAGGTTTTTCATTTATAAAAAAGATTTTCCTGATCCTCCATTGTTATAATTCATGTCAAACTATTATTTGAGTTGTAAGTCTTGTTTCAAAAAACCATAAACCCTGCTTTGTAATACTTTCGCATCATGGCTTCCAAAGTAAAATCAAAACCATCTTTGTCTAAAGGGGAAGACTTTGTTCGCATAAGAATTTTGAGTAAAGACCTTACTAATCAGCTGCCACCCTCGACTAGTGAAAAATCTAAGGGTCAACTGCTTCTTTGAGGTCCTCAATTAGTTGAGGGCTTGATTGACAAAAGTTCTATTAGGGATGCCAAGTTATCTTGCAACGGGTGGGAATTACCCTATGATAGGTTGAGAAATAGAAACATGGGTATTCTAGTTGGTAACCCATGAAATTGTGACCTAGGGAAGTTGATTGTACCCAATGTCTACATGGATGTTGATTTTCTTAAACAAGTAGCCACAAATTATGATCTAGTTACAAGGACTATAAGTACATATGATGGGAAGGAAATCTTTTAAATTACCAAGGATGAAATTTCTCATGTCTTAAAACTCACCAAGTGGAGTGATGAAATACCTAAAATTAATGAAAACATTCTTAGGGAGGAATATAATAAGAATAATATTGCATTTAGAGTCCACATATTGCCAAGGTATTTAGCAAAAATTGGGGGCTGAAGGATTACATTGGGGTCATTTGATAAGGAGGCTAAGATTCCTTTTAGTTATTTTGTTCCCTACTTCCAAAGAAATTTTTACTCCATTTTCAAGATAATTGGCTATGATCTTGTCACCATAATTCCTATGGCCTTAAAGAGGACCTCAACTTCACGGGATTATAAAAAAGAGTGGCCTCTATGAGGAGAGACATTCACAATTTCTTCAACAATTATTCGAAACCTTAGATTAACCCCCACACATAGATTCACAGACAAATGCAGGGATTTATGTATGGGGTGGGGTCTATTCTCAAACTAAATATAATTTATTAAACACTTTTGGCCTAAAAAATATCTCCATCCTAATGGTTTGATACGATATTAGATTTATGAAGATCTAGGAGATGAAATGACAAGGAAAATGAACAATATGCAATATTGTATTTAGTTGACCTAAATGCAATGAGTAAAAAACCTTGCTTATATAGGCAAGGATGAGGTAATCCACATATGAGGAGGACTGACACTTGATCCCCATAAGGTCGCACAAGATAATTTAGACAAGTGTTCTATAGGTGTTAACCTTAGGAACAATTGGTGTGTGCAAAACAATAACCTCTATGACCAAGTCATCAACCTTGTGTGCCAAGTGTTGAGTGACTTTTGAGGTGAGATGGAAATGCTTCCAACCACAAAAGGTGTGTGAATGAGGTTAACCAAATAACTTGGTAACGTTTAGAGGTCTCAATGGTTTTCCATTTAGTTAGATACTGAGTTGTTTAACCTCATATACCCAAGGACACTTAAATATATTGAATAGATTAAATATTCATACTAACAAAAGGTATATCATATATTATCCACACTCATGTCCCACTATAGTCTATTTTTCATACCTTCATCCCTCTCTTCTAGCTAGCCTATTTTCTTGTTCCCACCAATAAATATTCCTTCAACTAAACTTCCTTATCTACTCTCTCTCTCCCTCACTCCCTCACTCCCTCCCTCCCTCCCTCCTTTTAACTATGATCATGTCCCTTTAAGAAAATGTCTTATACCCTACTCCTATGTGTCGCCCTCTAAACCCTTACCCTTCACTTATCTTGATTGATCCTCTCTTACCATTAACCTCATAAGCCTTGCAAAACTCTTATAATAACATGAAAAATTAACATCTCTTACCTTCAATGTCACAACTTATGCCCCTCACTCTATCAGGGTATGTGTAGAATCATGATGGGCCAAAAAGTGGTGATATGATGGGTATGTGTAGGGTATGTGGCTAATGACTTTTTTTTACCCAAAATTGATGAAATGAAAAGGGTTTTTAAAGGAGATTCTCAGCTTTCCACTAATATAAATTATGCTTTACTTTGAATTTAATAAATAATTATTATTCATTTTCTATTTGAATTACAACTAAAGTCTTGATTGATAGGCTAATTAAAAAACACCTATAGCTTTCAAATGGTATGATTTTTTTTGAATTTGAAACATGTGTCACATTCTATGCTTCACATACTATAGGATGAAAAGAAAAAAAATGAATTTCATGAAGTTTTGACCAAGTGGAGGTGGTTAGACATATGAGTTTTTATATTTTTTAAAATTTGTAATAAAAAATTCATAATTAATTATTTACTTGGAAAAAATTACAAAGAATATGCATCACATCGGACATGAGTCCTCTAATTTATATCTAAAATATTATAAAAAAATATTATCATTTTATTGTGGTTAGGGTGGTAATTGAATGACCTACTTCTTATTTTTCCTTGAAATTTAAGTGCTACTGCATTGAAATTTCAAATTTTATCAAATAGATTTTTTTAAAATAAACCTAGTAGTTTAGAAACTACATTCAATTTTCTACATATTCTATTCTTACATATATTTTAAATTATATAGATAACTTATTCAAAATTTTACATCAAGTTGCCAAACTCTGATTTTTCTAAATTTTATCACCACTTAAGGTTCTATTTTTTCCATGATGATCTTGCACATACCCACCATTCACCATCTAGTTAAAAAACATATCAATAATGTAATGCTAACTCTCCATTCTCCCATCATCTTATACCATGGGGTATGAAACCTTAAACCTCCTCCACAAGATAATATATTTTGATTTGATAAGTCATCTACAAGAACCATAGTTCATCATGCTAAATATTGAAATGTATGTATAATTGGATAAGTGATCCTAAGATACACATTCAATCACTTATAGATCAATGTGTGTAGATTATTACTTTGATGACCAATTCATATGTAATGTTTTTCTCTATTCATTAATGAAAAAACCTAAAATGGTTCTACTATTTATCTACCTATTCTATGTGTTCCTTCCTCTATCTCACTTATCTTTTCATGGAACACATTAAATTCAAAATAAGATTGTAGGCTAGTTTCATGAATGCAATAAATTATAATCAAGGTGCAAATGAGAAGGTGATGAATTTTATCTTCTATATTAATTCCTCCTTTAACGGATTTCTTATCTTCTTCTCAACTATAATATCAAGAGATTATTTATTAATAATATTTTCCCAAAGCTTAACAATCAAATTATCTTACACAAATATCCAACTTTTATAACCAATTTTACCACCTTGTATGATTATACATAGGTGATATATTACCTTAAGGTTATCTCTTTGACCTTGATGCCTCTATTTTTTTACCCCATCATCTTCTCAAGAAACCAATAGTTATACAAAAAAGAGCACCAATAACTTATATTTTTCTCCTTAATCCAACCTTAACAATTTACTAAACTAGCCAAATTTTCCTTACTCTTCATCAACCGAACTTACTCTCTCCATTAAAATGCTAACTCTAATTGAATCAAGCTAGAAAAAAACCTAGTTCCATGTTTCATGAGTTTCTTCAAATAACCTTATCAAACTTCATCCTATCCAACCATTGAACCCCAACCTCTTCTTATTTTACCAAATTTACCAATTATTTTTAGTATATAGACCTATTCTCTCCTTTTTCTCTTTTTGAATTAGCTCTTTGAAATTCCTTATCACCAAATCATGTTCCCTTTTACCTAAATATTTTTTGTTTCATCTTTACTTTCATAATATTTTCCTAGGATATGCTTCTATCAATCCAACCATAGTAAGTACTTAAGTTATTTTTCTTTTTCTCTTTTTCTTAAGTTTCTACATGGAATATTTTCTTGACTTTTTACTATTTTTCTACTTTTTATTATTTTCCAATTTCTTATTTTCAATGAGGATTCTTCTATTCTACATTCATTTTCTATATTTGATTTATTTTCTCCTCTACTTTAGTTACCCATTTCTACTTTAGCGTTATAGTTTATATTTGGATTGGACAATTATTCACTTTCCAATCAATATTTCCAGCACATTATTATGGAACTATTAAATTTGGGACAACTATTAATATTATGTGATTTATCACAACAAAAATAACATGCGGATTTACCTTTTTTTCTTTCTTTTGCACTCATTAGCATAATGTCCTAGTTTACTATAGTTGCAATATTTTGGCCTTTTGGTCCTTCTTTCTCCAATAAATCAATTATTATCATGGTATCCTCCCCTACCACCTCCTTCTCAATAGTTATCATGCTAAATCATAGAGGGTCATATATCTTGAATTTGTGGTGCCATATAGTGTATATTGTTAGGTGGTCTTATCATTCTCATAATTGAAGTTCCCAGTAGACATGTGCCAAATAAACATTGAATAATCTTATAGCTAAACCTTGTGTTCTATCCATACCATATCCAAAATACATATTCATCTTCTTCATGAAGTAACATTTGACACCTATTTATGCCATTTTTGTCCCACTTTATACTTTGAAGTATATACTTACTATATTTCTATGGAATTTCCCAAGTTCCCCTCTTAGTATGGTAGCCCTCTTCATGAATTTTATTATCAAAAATTCATTCATTAGATGTTCTTCCCTAATGTAATTTTTAAACAAAAATTTACTTCTTCTAGGTGGCTAAGAAGTCCCATATATCTTAACATTTCTTTATAATTTCTTTCTTAAACATTGCATTGTCCAACTCTAATTAAAATTATCAATTTAACCATTTCTAACTAAATCATTCTCCCTTATCTTTGAATAGGATTATATTCTGGTGATCAATTCTATTAAATTCTTATACAAAGAGGAAATCTTATCCTCTACTTTTTCTATAATGCAAGAGCTTAACCCTAAAATAAAATAGTCAATTCATTTATTTTATGTCAAGGTTTCTTCAAGGTTTCTAACCACACTTTTAAATAATTATTCATAATATTTTCCTAATTCCTCCTTAGTTTTTGCTAGCTTCCATACTTTATTTATGTTTTTTGTTCATACATTAGGTGAATGGAAATGGGTTATGGATCCTTAATGTGGTGTGTCTAATGCTAGAAGAAAAAATAGCAAGGGAAATAATATTGAAGACATTCAAGGTATAGAGATTGGTTCTACCACATACCTTATATGTTTTGGTATGATGGTATGAGTAATTATATAAGTATGGGTTCCAAAAGGAGGAAGGGAGATGGGAATTGGGTTGAGGGAATGAGTATATACAATATTAAAATCTCAATATTTTAAGACAAAGGAAAAATGAATCCTCAAACTAGGAATTAAGGATGGTGAATACTCAATCTTAAAGGAGAGAAAGCATGAAAAATTTCAAGTGGAGAATATTAAGGTTAATGGATTAGTACTATAGATTAAGAAGTACATGAATACATGGAGACCTAAAATCCTAGGCCCAAAGGTAAAGGAAAAGTACGGAGTGGAAGCATTGGTAAAGTCATGATAAAATACATAGGTAATGAGAAGTCTAAAAGAAAAATAATCAAAGGTATCAAACAAAAATGTAAATCTCGTGTTTTAAGGAATGGAGGGAAAGAATACTAGCAAGAGGAAACCTATAAACCAAATAAAGGTTACAAATAGACAAAATCACCCCTAAAACTCAGAAATTTCTATAGCTTAAGATATTAGTCATGTGAAAAGTATAACAAAAGAAAAAAAACTACAACAATAATATTTTTAATAAGGAGGTCCATTGTAGGAATTCTTATATTTGGGTATGTACAGGATCATGATGGGTCAAAAAGTGGCGATATGATGGGTATGTGTAGGGTATGGCTGGATGGAATTTTTTTACCCAAAAATTGATGAAACCGTGTTGGGTTTTTAAAGGAGATTCCTCAGATTTCCACCAATATAAATTTTCATGCTTTCTAATTTGAATTTCAATAAAATACCATATTCATTTTCTATTTGAATTATGACTAAAGTCCCTATCGATAGGGTCGGACAGGAAATAGCTATAGCTTCTCAAACAAGTATCACATTGTTTGAATCAAACATGCATCACATTCTATGTTTCACATAATATAGGATTAGGAAACAAAATCATGAGGTTTTAATCAAGTTAAGGTGGTCAAAAATACAATTTTTTTATATTTTTTTAAATTTTTAATAAAAAAATCATAATTAATTATTTACTTGGAAAAAAATTATAAAAAAATATGCATCACATCGGGACATGAGTCCTTTACTTATATGTAAAATATTATACAAAAATATTATCATTTTATTGTGGTTAGGGTGGTCAGACAAACACCTACTTCTTATTTTTTCCGAATTTAAGTGGTACCAATGCGATTGAAATTTCAAATTTCACCAAATAGGATTTTGTTTTTATTTAAATAAACCTAGTAGTCTAGAAACTAAATTCAATTTTCTACAAATTCTATTCTTACATATTTTTTAAATAATAAAGATAATGTATTCAAATTTTTACGTCAAGTTGCCTAACTCTGATTTTTCTAAATTTTTTGCCACTTAAGGGCCTGCTTTTTCCATGATGATCCTGCACATATGCATTTTTTATAGAAAGTGACCAAAAAATGGTTCCATTAAGAAATGAAACACTTGAATCAGATAAATTTTCACTTACTTTATATAAACCCCAACATCACCTAGAAAGGAGAAAGACAAAGATATCACGTGACAACTATAGGGACAAATTCTTTTATCAAATATTAATGAGGGACTCTATAGGCTATAAAATCAAACTTAAAAAGAATTAGAATCACATTAGTGTCATTTGAGTAAGAATGATATGCAAGGTAAAGTCTTAAAAGGAAAAACATCAACAAAGGGTTCCTTTATTTTTATCTAAAATTAGAGATATTGTTGCAAGGCATAAAAAAGTGGAAACTTTATTAGAGATTGTTCATAAAAATTATACAATAAGCAAACCAACATAGGAACCCATATATTAAGGTTTATCATGAGTAAAGATTTTCTAAATAACTTCATACAAGAAATTAATATTCATGTATTAACAAGACCTTGAACTAATCCATGGGAAAATGTGTATGCAATTGAGTTCATTTTGTCCTCATGAAATCAACTAAACTAATAATTAGAAGTAGGAATTACAACAATATTAGACATAAATTTTATTGCAATGTGACAAATAACATAGAATTGAAGGTTCTTAAAAAGTCTAATAATTGTTATGAGGAACATGTCTAAAACGAAAAGTAAATGACAAATTTTCACTATGGTGGCTGATGGGTCCAGTTATTAGCTTATTTTCTGTTACTTTCATACACACTTTCAGACACTTTTAGATACACTTTCTAGATGATACTCCTATATTATACTATCTTTTTATACTTATTATGCAAACTTGAACATAAATCATAATGATGGAAATATGGTTATAACATAATAGTATTGCATGGTTTCTATATGAGTGTGTATGAAATGTAGATGGAATTCTATGTTTTAGTTATGGCAGTTAGTCTTGTGTACATGCTTTTTGAATTAACCTTGTTGTAGCCAAGGAGGAACTGTAGCACGTAGTAGCTAGAAGTTGAATTTGCAACAAAAGCAAGACTAGGATAGCAAACTAGGGGAGTTCTAGATTAAGATGAATGTGATAACTACTACTTGAAGACATGTAATGGGAATTGAACGTGCATCATTATAACAAGTCAATAAGTGCTAGAAAAGGGCTTGTTTACTAATAGGATTTTGAAAAATGTTTTGTGTGGTTTACATGCAATCCTATTTTATAGAGTTTCAGTTCTATTAGGATTCTTATTTCTTTTCAATTATGTTTTGAACAATTCAGTCTTAACCATATGCTCTGATATCTAGAGTGGAAGTTAAAGATTGTGATTTTTTTTGCTTAGAATAAGAATCCCTTGAGCTTGTATATAGTCGATGGTTGAGTCCTTAGATAAGTTAGTTGGTTTTTTAGTCTTTCGTTATTAGTTACTTTTAGTTTTAAGACATGATGGATATTGAGAACTACTTTCATTGAATACAATTTGTGAAGATCTTATGTAATCTTTCATAATATGCAAGGAATAAAGTCAATTTCACATGGATGCATAGAATTTGTTAGTTAGTTTTGGTTCTAATTAAGTGAGAACAACCACTTGAGCAGGCCACTCAAGGTAACTATTCTTCACTTCATTTTCTAGTTATTATCTTTGTTTAAATAACTATTTTTTTGTTTATCATTACTTCACAAACTAGATATAAGTTAAATTAGAATCTCATACTTTTCTTATTGATAATGAATGTTCATGAACATACATGCAATGGTTAACCAATAGTACTTTGAAGATTTTATTAGCTAATTTGTTGGTTTCATCAATTTTGAGTTGATTCAATGATATCACATTAACAATAGTTTAGTTACAAGCTAAGTTGTAGGCACATGTAGCCATTAGTGTTACTTTGTTTCTTTTCCCTTTTAACAATTCTATGAGTTTTCAACAAGTAGAAAATCTTGAATAGGATAACTTAGGTAGTTTGGAGTCTCTGAAGGCATATACAATGTTGCACCATCACAAGTTTGCAAACCTTGGTTTGAAATTTTAATGTATTCTTTGCAATGTTGAGTGGACTGCTCAGTCAGATAAACCTTTGAATTATGTAGGCTCTACCAAGATTATAATACAATAGTTTAGATTCTACATTTTTGGAATCATTATCAAGGATGGTGGTGTCTTCATAGACTTGTTTTCTAAACCTTTTATAGTTTATATTTTTTTTTCAGAATTAGGATTGTTGGACTTTGTAGAGAAGGGGGATTCGCTACTCACGAGTTCTATAAATTTAGAAGGCCTCATAGGGAGAACTACCCTAAACTACCTCAGGGAACAATGTGAGAGTTCTAGAACTAGAAAGAGCAAGTCACGAAGATTCTATGGACAAACTAACAAGCTCTTAGCCAAAGGGTGATAGGACAAAATACAAATGAAAGCACAACATGCTAGTGTCTCAAAAGAAATCTAGCATCTCATATAGACCACAAAGTAAGTTTGTCATAGAAAATAGCTAAATGACTACTTCTACTAGATAATTGTTAAAAATATCATAATACAAGAAAGTTGTAGAATATAATAGAACTGAAATAAAGAAGTATAAATGAGAGAGACAAGGAGGAGAAAGGAAAGAATATTCTCAAAAAAATCCAAGTAATGAAGCCTCTAGCTAGTAGATATCTTCAATACTTACGTCTGTAAGATCTAGAGAAAGTGTTGGAGTTGTATAGGGGTTTACCTTAGTCAAACCCCTGTTTTGGTGTTCCCACCTCCATAGACAATGAAGTAGATAGAGAAAGAGAGAGTGAACTGAAATGGAAAAAGTGTGTGGTGAAAGAAAAACCCACTCAAGAGTAGAACCCACACCACCAAATATGAGTGATAAAAGAAAACCCCACTCAAGGAGAACTCGTATCACAAAAGAGGTGATAAAAGAAGTCCCTCCTCAAGGAGGAGAACCTTTATTACAAATTAAAACTATCATAGAGAGGAGATATGGACTCCCAAGATACTCACAAGCATGAGACAATGGAGATAGATGCAAGAGCCAAAGCAACTACAAAGAGGGAGAGCAAGATAACTGCAAGAGCCAAAAGTGTTGTAGAGGGTGTTGTAGGAGCTTGAGAAAAGGTTGTTGTACTAAGTAATGGAGCTGTGCAAGCAAGATTAAGATGGGAGAATGCTTGAAAGAGAAGATGATAAGGAGAGGAAGAACTTAGAAGAAATTAGAAGAATGGAGCTAGAGGAAGTTAGAAGATGCAAATGGAGTGAAAAGACTACTTTTAAGGAGAGAAAAGAAGCTTCTTCAACTATTACAAGGTGTCCCAGGCCATTACCACATAAAAAAGGTGAGGAAAAGTGGCAAGCATGCTTAGAGACAACTATTTGAGTGTTGAATATTATAGGACACTAGCACAACATGTGGACGTCTACACGTCAAGCTACAAAATGACGAGAATGAGAAAAGGTCATTGTTTGAAGCAAGGCTAACACATGAGGGTAGCTACTAAAAAAGACATGTTGCAGCATCCTAAGAGGGAAAAAGGTTGATGCAGGGGCCAAAATGAGTCTACACAAATGCTAAGGGAGTGCACAGTAAAGCAGATGCAAGAATGTATTTGAAATTGTAAGGGGTGCAATTTTATGACTTTGCATTTTTCCCCCACTTTAGTGAGCATATGAATCTACATTATGTGCACGCTAAATAAGTGATCCCATAATAGTGGTTTACAATTTTGGCCAACCGATTAATCGGAAATTGATTATTTTAACTAAATCTCTACATTCTGGCACCTATAGAAGCAACCGCAAGGAGGGAATTTGAAGATGGTGCAAACTAGAGTCTTATCAAATTTTTTCTATAGATTCT
>VDFB02028285.1:0-32038 GCA_007258455.2 Sequoia sempervirens
TGTGACTTTTATATCCTTTTATGGGCGTGACCATTTTTTGTGCCGTTGTTGGGGATGGTGTCAAGCTAAGAACCTATCATAGTCATTGTTAGCAGTAGTTTAGTTTTTTATTCAAAAATTCCTTCAAGTTACAGTTCATTCTATTGCATGCATAGAAGAAGAGACGCTCTAGGAAGATTCCTCTCTGACCTTCCATTCATTGATAACAACCCTGAACCAGCTTATAATCTATTTGAGGAAGAAGGAGACTAAGATATCAATCCATTTGCTGAAAACCTATTTGTTGACTTACCATTTAACCAAGCTGACAAAGAACCTGAAGAAAATCCATTTGCTCTGATACTCCATCAAAAAAATATGGCACAAAATTCACCTAATCGACCTCCTACTTTTGAATTTCCCATTATTGCTTAGCAAGATAATGATAACCTTAAAAATATTCCTTCTTCATTACTCCCCAAGTTCTATGGACTAGTTACATAGGACCCAAAAACTTTCTTGTTTGAGTTTGACATCCTCTATCACAACTATGATTACACTTCAGATACTCACAGGCTGAAGTTGTTTCCTTCTACTTTGAAGGAAGGAGCTCTTAGATGGTTCATGAGTTTGTGAAGAGGTGTTGTTGATAGTTTGGTAGTCATGCAAACAATTTTTTTTGAGAAATACAAAGAATATTGTAAGAGTGGTAGCAAAGGAGATGATATATTTAGAATTCAACAAAAGGAGGATGAAAGGTTGGAAGACTATATCTCAAGATTCTTGTTTTCCCTGAAAAAGAATTCAGACCATACTCTCAATGAAGAATCTCATAAACTAATTTTTCTAAGGGGAATCATTGATACCTGTATAGATGCCCTGGACCTAATGGGAGGAGGTGATATAACCCAACTACCTTGGGATGATATCAAGAAAATATGTCTCAACTACTCTAGAGCAATTGTGAAGAAGGGTAGAGGTCATCAAGTCATAGTGGTAAAGTCTTCTATTAATAGAGTTTCATGGATGGAGATCACAAATTTGTTGTTTGATTTCAAGCAGGATATCATAAACAACATGGCTACACAGTTGGATACTATGCAAACTTGAAAGAAATATGAGGAGGCTGAAGCAATATTGGCTGAGTTTTTTCCACATTGTAGACAGAAGAAATGGGACTGTAGATGTAAGATGGTGGCTAACCTGAAGGCTAAATAGTTACCTACTGACTTTAAGATGGTAGAGAGTGATGATGACCAAGTATTCTTCATTGCACAAAGGCAAACATGGGCTCAAAGACAAGGTATGCCTCAAGATCCTTTGAATTTTGGTAATCCTTATTCTAATTACAATAAACAATGGCAACCTACATATGTCCCATCACCACCTTCGAATACTTATCAATCACCATGGCCTAACTATCAGAGTCCTCAATGGAAATCTCCTCAAGGAGGTTGGCAGCAGCCACAAGGACAATGGACTCCACCCCAAGGTAACTGGCAACAGAATCCTTAATGGAGAAATCCACAGGAATGGTAGAACCAATCCCCTAGATCTCTGTAGTTTCAGCAGCCACAACCTCAAGCCCTTATGCCACCTCCTAAAGCACCTACAACAAATACTGGCCATCTAAAATAAATTCCTATACCTGCTCAACCATTGCCAAATCCTAATAATAAGCAGCAACAATAGCCTATGTATTTTGTAGAAGCCAATCAGTATCCAACTTATGCCCAAGATATTCATGATATCCATCTCAAGTCTACAACCACTTTTCCTGCTCCATAGCCCCCTGTAATAATAGAGATTCCAAACTCTGCCTCTGAGCAACTTACTGATCCTACAAAACATATACCTGTATCTAATACTGTCTCTAAGGGGCCTATCCTGCAGCATCAAACCAAACTACCTTTTCCTCAAAGATTGCAAATTACTATATCCAAGTCTATGGAAGAGCCTACCTTTGATATTTTAGATCAGGTAAAGAATGTACACATTCAAATCCCCCTTTTTTGAGCTATTAAAGATGTCCCAATTTATAGAAAAGCCATTAAAGAGGCCTATTTAAAGAAACCAGGAAGAAAGAAAAAGGATCTCCAAACTATCCATGTTCTAGGACAGTTGGCAGATATTATGTTAGGGAAGGTAGTCATTCCAAAATATACTGACCCTGGGAGTCCTGTGGTACAAATAAATATTAATGGACAGATAGTGAAGAATGTTTTGATTGACCTTGGTGCAGCCATCAATGTAATGACCAAGAATACAATGGAGTATTTGAATATCTTAAATATTTAGTCTACACCTACCGTTCTGCAACTTGCCAATAGTTCCATAATAAAACCTAACGAAATGGTAGAAGATGTTATTGTCATCATTGAGTCTTGGGAATACCTAGCAGATTTTACCATATTGTCCACTAAGGCCACTTTAAGAGGATATCCTATCATCCTAGGTAGACCATGGTTAGCCACAACTAATACTTTTATAGGATGTCATTTAGGAGACATGACAATTTTTGATGGTCAGGCAAGAAAGAAATTGGCTTTATACCCACCTGCTCAGCCTCAGCCAGACTTATCTCAACCAATTTGGCCAAATTTAGGAGAGGCAACTGAAGAAGTCAATTCATTGGCTCAACTAATGATGCTGAAAACTAATCTATTTTCCCAGCTTTAGAGTGAGGATGACCTGCTTTTACACATTTTGTAGTCCAACTCTGATTTGAGTAGCCCATTTGTTCCAGATAACTGTCTTTAGTAGTGTTTCCTGCAACAACTGAATTCTGAGAGCCTGTCACCTGAGTTACTTACACTTTATCATAATTTTCTTCCATATGAAATACAAACATCACCTTTATCAACAACATCCATGAATGATCTTATCAAGCAAGTAGAAGTGTCTCTAGGCTGCTATCTGAATATCAATAATAAGCTGCTTCAATTTCAACAAGTTGCCCTAGTCACAATGTTGCAAGAACAACACAGAGCTTTTGCAAGGGGACTATGGGGATATGAAGGGAATAGATCCTCAACTTTGTACTCATAGGGTCTACATTAAGGAAGATTGTTCACCTGTCAGGCAGCCTCAAAGAAGGATAAACCCAGCACTCATGGAAATAGTTAAAACAGAGCTCCAGAAATTACTTGATGTTGGTTTTATCTACCCCATTTTAGATAGTCAATGGGTGTCTCCATTGATGATTGTTCCTAAAAAAGGTGGAAAATAGAGATTTTTTGTAGACTACAAGGAGCTGAATACAACAACTAAAAGGGATCACTTTCCATTGCCATTTGTTGACCAAGTACTAGACTCATTGTCTGGGAAAAAGTATTTCTCCTTTTTGGATGGATATAGTGGCTATAATCAAATTAGAATTACTCTTGAGGATCAAGATAAAACAAATTTTACTAGTCCATGGGGCACTTTTTTCTACTCTGTCTTACCTTTTGGACTATGAAATGCACCTGCAACATTTCCAAGAGCATTCATTAGTATTTTTGTTGGCATTTCTCATGATTCTATGGAAATCTACATGGATGACTTCACTATTTATGGAGTTACTTATGAAGAAGCATTAGCCAATCTGGAAAAAGTGTTGAAAATATGTAATGAGCAAAATTTATCTTTGAATAGTGAGAAATGCTTTATGATGATATAAGAGGGAATTATTTTAGGCCATCATATCTCTCAAGTAGGAATTCAAGTTGATCCTACAAAAATCGAATTTATTCTAACTTTGCAAACACCTATGAAACAAAATGATGTTAGAAGTTTCCTAGGACATGCTGGATATTATAGAAGATTCATCAAAGATTTCAGCAAAATAGCCAGTCCATTATATGCCTTATTGACAAAGGATTCTAAATTTACCTAGACTGAAGCCTGTGACAAATCTTTCCTGCAACTTAAGAATTTACTTACTCAAGCACCTATTCTTCAAGGACCAAAATGGAATCTCCCTTTTCACATACACAAATGCTTCTGATTATACCATAGGTGCAGTTTTAGGATAGAAAGAGAATTTCATAGAGCATGCCATATATTTCATTAGTAAAAAATTTCAAGGCCCTGAATTAAACTATACTGTCATAGAGAAAGAATTACTAGTAGTTGTGTATGCTCTAAACAAGTTTAGAGATTATGTCACTGGTTACCAAATATTTGTTCATACAGATCATGCAACAATAAGGTACCTCATGAATAAGCTTGCCATATCTGGCAGATTAGCAAGATGGATCCTATTGTTGTAGGAATTTGATATCACAGTTATTGATAAACTAGGTCAAGCTAATGTGGTAGCTAATTTTTTGTCAAGACTTCAAACAACTACACCTCCTGAGGTAATTGATGATAGCTTTCCTGATGAACATCTATTTTCTATTGTTGCTCAAACTCCATGGTATGCAGATATTGCAAATTATTTAGCAGCAAACAAGATCCCAGCTCACTTCTCACCAAAGGAAAGGAAATTGTTGGTCAAGAAAAGTTTTAACTTTTCATGGATTGCAGACTGTTTATTTTACACAGAACCTGACCAAGTCATGAGAAGATGTGTGACGGAAGATGAGAACTATGATATTTTGCATGTCTGTCATGATGAGCCATGTGGAGGACACTTTGCAGCTAAGAGAACAACTATGAAAGTGCTTAATATAGGATACTATTGGCCCACACTACACAAAGATGTTGTAACCTACACCAGGAAATGTGACAGATGTTAACTCATGGGGATACCAACAAGGTCTAATGAAATGCCCCTGAATCCTCAAGTGGTAGTGAGTCCCTTTGACAAATGGGGCATGGATTTTGTTGGGCCTATTGATCCTCCATCCAATGGGAAATCATACATTTTGGTGTGTACTGATTATGTAACCAAGTGGGTAGAAGTAAAAGCAATGACACATGCCTGTGAAAATAAAGTTGCTGAGTTCTTGTATGAACAGATTTTTACAAGGTTTGGAGTCCCAAAGGAAATTGTTACTGATCAAGGTGCTCAGTTTACATCCAACTTAATCACTGCATTGATGAATGATTACCAGATCAGGCACAGAAAGTCTAGCCCCTATCACCCTCAAGCCAATGGTCAGGCAGAGGTTACCAACAGATAAATTGAGGCAATCCTTACAAAGACAATCCAATTACACAAGAAGGATTGGAGCAGTGGCCTTCCTGAAGCAGTCTGGGCCTATAAAACAAAATGGAAAACAACTACAGGGTTTACTCCTTTTAAGTTACTCTATGGTAAGATTGCCATGTTACTAATAGAGTTTGAACATAAAACATTGAGGACTTCTCTCCAACTTAACATTGATATCTTTGAGGCTCAAAAGGAATGCCTCCTACAGTTGAATGCATTGGATGAGTGAGGAAAGTTGCCCTGCAGCATACTGAAATTGTCGAATAGCAAAGAAAAAAATAGCATGACAATCACATTTGAACTAATCAATTCTTTGCCAGTGATTAGGCACTGCTCTATGACTCCAGGTATAAGGAAAATCAAGGTAAGCTAACCACACGTTGGCTTGGTCCTTATGAAATAGAAAATGTGTTTGCTAATGGCTCAGTGCAGTTGGCTACAATAGATCCAGTTCGATTCAAGCTACTGGTTAATGGATACCATCTTTGGTTGTATCATAAACCAGCATCCAAAGAGGAATTTATGCAGCAGTTTGTTTCAAATGCGGCCATTGATCTTCCTACAGCGAAAGGCTTCGATCTTTCTCATGCAATATCTCTTTAATTCCACATTACATGCCCATAATAAAGGTTTCCTTTTTAAGGGAGCCATTTTCTCTGCTTTTCATCCATCACCACCATTCATTCCCTTTTCTTCCATGTCATCCATCATGCCATATCACCCTCATTCATGGTTTCTTGATTTGTATAGGATCTAGACTAAAGTGCTGAAATGAATGCTTAATTTTTACAATGATTATTCCAAGTTAATTAAATCAAAATTAACTTAAGGAAATAACAAAATGAAGGAATTAACAAACTAAGAGAAAGCGAGAGAGAAGAAGAGAAGTGCAAACAACGTTTGATAACGGAGTTCGTCACAAACGTGACTACATCTCTGGATCCACTCCAATAGAGAGACCGATCCGATTAACTCCAAAAATTAATTACAAAGCACTACAATCATTCTCCAAGCACTTCGGCAGCATAACAGCTCTCTGACACGCAAGAATGACTCAAAGAATCTCCACAAGACCTCTCTTTCGTGTCACCTCAGCTTCAAGACTTCATCACCTAAAAAAAAACTTAACTTCACTCTCACCTTACACCCTTTTTTATACATAAAATTTTCTCAAATTGGTCTTTAACCAATTGATTTACAAAATATGCCTTATCTCTCCAAATTACAAATCAAATATTTGAAAATCCGCCATATCTCCCTAAAAAAAAAACTACATCTCCCAATTTTACACATAAAAATATCTTAAATACCTAATAGGATTATATTAATCCTTTACAATATTTTAGAGCCCTTCCTTTTTCTCATTTTCGGGCTGACATTGTTTTAGTAGTTTTGATTTAATCCTTTAAAAGGATTATAGTTGTTTTATTTTTAACTTATAGAGGAGTTTGTTTTAAAAATTAAGCATTCAGTTTTGAAACAATTAACAAAACCAAACCGATGCTAATAATATGCTAAACCCATCACGTGGCATAGCAGTGACTAAAGATTTTGTTAGGCCGGCGGTTGGAGGTTCCAACCCTCCGGCCACTTTGCAATCCTCAAATTTTGCCAGTTGTTTAACAAAACAAATGGAGTCCATATATGTGTATCCATTTCAAAAAAATTCTTATGTCATTGTCACAACTAATAAGATATTTTTATTTCTTATTGTACTTTCCAAATATGTTGTGTGTTTTATCTAAACAACATTAACTACTTTATATGAATAGTTCCTAAAATCATTACATGCAATTATCTTTCGAGTCATTCTTGGAAAAGAAAAGAAAGTGACAACAAGACAGAAAGAAACAGAAAAAAGAAAAAAGAAGTAGAGTAGAAGAATTTTCTTTTGAATTTTCAGAAAAGGTTTGAGTTCTTGGAATCTCTGCTAGAGTAATTTGCAAATATGGGTGGTCAATTGGTAAGACATGAGCCTATAGCTCATGAGCTCTTAACACATAATCCTCAAACAATGCAGGCATTCAATAATTGTGGCTAGCTAAACTATTTTCTGAGGTTAGATTCTTTCACTGAGGAAGCTGCTGGTGAATTTTTAAGAACTCTTTCAGAAGGGGAAGCTTTAGCTTAGGGTCTGACAGTGGTTGTAACTGAAGAATGAATTGTTGAAGTAACCGGGCTTTCTACAGCATCTATTCCTATGGCCTCCACACTAGAGCCCTCTACCAGAGTACGAACTAGGTCTAGTAGTAGAAGAGAAGAAGGAAAAATGAAGGTAGGAGAGTCATCTAGGGCAGAACAAACCCTAGAGTCTAACCCTCATGTTCAAAAACACTAGTTTCCCTCTCCTGCATCACCTTATCTTATAGTAGTTCCTCCTACAGCAACACCTATTGCCACTACAGTTTCTCTATCATCCTCTTCTATTGAGTTTGAACCCTCTAGGCAAGTCAAGAAGAGGAAAGCCATGAGAGTGCCTCCTGCATCTACCGCATTGCCAAAAAGAGTTTCAGCAAGGAAATAATGTAAAGTCACCTCAACGTCTGCTCAACCTGAAGTTATAATAAGTTCAGAGGAGTCTGAAGAATATAGCCATGATGATTCTCAGAATGTACCTGAGAATGTTTCACATAGCTCACTTGTTCCTAAGGAAATGCAGAATGAACCAATGGAAATTGATGAAGCACAATATGATAGTAATGAAAGGGGAGTGCCAAGTCTTGATGACTTGGTTGAAGCAGCTAGGAAAATTTCTGAAGAAGTACAATTTCCTCCTGCATAGCAACAGGAATTCATCCTGCAGCAAGAGGAAGAAATGACTAAACAATTGGAAGAGTCCAATGAAGCTTCATTACCCCCTGCAACTTGTCAAGCCATGGTTGTTTATAAGAAGACATTTTTGATTGAATTTTTGGAATACCTTAGGACCACATGGAGACCGATCACATTTCAAACCTTGAGTTTCCACCACTTAGCCAAGACTGAAATTCAACAAAGTCTTTGGGAGGAAGAGAAGAGGAAATTGAAAAGAGAAATTGAAAGGAAGAAATAGGAAATCCAGGAAATGAAAAAGAAAATGGATGAGATGATGAAAATAACTGGTAAGTTTGTGGAGTGTAGACCACCACCTAGGGTTTATGCTATGTGCTTAAAGAAACAATTTCTTTGGTTTCAATTAATGTGAACTTCAAGGAAATTAGATCCTATTATTCATACATCCAAAGAATTTGATGATGCATACCAGGTGGCTCCTAATTGGCTAAAGAATTCTTTATGTGAATTTTATTTGCATGGATTGATAATTCCATCTAAAATAGAGTGGAATCCACTTCTTTACATTGGTGATATCCATTTGAGGTCACTTATGTCATGGGAAGCCAATGAAACCAATTATGGTAGAAAACTAGAAGCCTGTGAAGAAGTTGAAGGGGATGAGCCCATACCACTGCGATAAGAAAGCACAGATCCTTACACAATGCTAAAAACTTGGCTCATTGTTGCATATGGGTTCAATGACCAAACACAAAGAGTAAAAATATTTGATGTCAGAAAGCAAGTGTATGAGGAATTCAAAAGCCAACCGTATCTGTTCTGGAAACTTACCTCTTCCAGAATTGAAAAGAGATGGAGAAATTAACTACAGGGCTAAGGAAATATGAGCCACATAGTCCCCTGCATTTTGAAGCAACCCTTGGTAGGACAGAGAAGTACATAAAGGTTGGTCTTCAAAAGAGGTTTGAATTATGGTTGCTAATAACATTTCAACCTCCATTTTTAATGTGGCCACTTTATCCCTATCGAGCTACAAATATTAATAAGGATACAAAACCCCTCAGATATGAAAGATGGCAAAATTTTAGAGGTTTCTATTATAAATTTGGGACTATGCCAAAAAACCATACTACTCCTACGGATTTCAAGGAAACAACTAGGAAGCTTAATGCTGGTGGACCATCATCAGGTTAAGTAGGGGGCAGATGATGAGCTCAGGATATGCTCATAATTTGAGTATCATGATGTACTTTTAATATCTCTACTTTTACTACTAATGGATGTTTTAACTATGTAATTAAAGACTTTTTATCTAAAATTGGGTAGTATCCTGTAGCAATACATTCCTATAATCCTGTAGCCTAACATCTCAATGTGTCTTATTAATTACCTTGTTTGACCAGGTTCCAAATGACTAGTATAACAAATATGGTTTTTGAATAATGAAATAGATTTAATATGTGATTAATGAATGTATCATGTTGTTTGCCACGCATGCTTTCTTTTCCCTCTGTCACCTTGTGCATCGCAGGTTGTTGAAAGGAGCATGAACGAGTCAAGCGCAACGGATCTCGTCCCTACAGTAATGTCCATTTCCTACATGATGTCAAGGAAGTTTTTCTAGCGAAGACTCTCTGACTGGGTCATTGGGAAGAAACTTTGATCATTAATCTAGGAAGAGTGCAATTCTGAATTCTCTCTAGATCAGGTTGAACAGATATGCTTTCATTTATGAGAAGTTTTTTCCTTAGTTTCAAGATTCATTTATGTCCACGACTTTCTCTATTTGAGTTAGTTAGTTAGTTGTTTTTCTAGTTTAAATAAGTGTTCCTCCTGTGCGAGTGAGCAAGCATAGCATGTAAATGTTAGTATGATAATGAGAAGTAGAATATGTAAGAGTTAGTACTATGATAAGAGATAGATTTTTGTGTTAATTTTCATATGAACAAGACAATGTACATCATTCTGAGTTTATGAATAAAAGCTGATGAAGTTTTGAGTTCAATTCTTGCATAGCTGGTTGATGCTTGCTAAGGGGGCTCACTTAGTAAGTATCTATAGTTAGGTAGTTGTTTATCTTCTATTGATCATAAGTTAGATTTCATTCTAGAAATTTTCAGTGCAAAGTCAGTCTTATATTGTTCCTACAGCATCATGAATGTTTGTTCTTGCAGCTAAGGCCAGTTCATAGTTTGTTTCTTAAGTAATAGTTGTCATGATGTCTACTTTGATTAAGTTATGGTTAAGTTAAGAAATCTTTATGTTACATTCCTATAGCATAAGTAGAATTCCTTTCACACAGTTATTTCTAGTAAATCATGACTGAAACTAGTTCTTAGTGCACATACAGTGCCGCTCCATTTCAAGTATACGTTCCCTGGTTTGACAAAGTAAATGAATGACCATAAGAAGATGTTAGTCGCCTACTAGAATGTCCAATTCCTAGGGTAGGATTTGTCATGACTTTTATATCCTTTTATGGGCGTGACCAAAGGACACTACACCGATTGCCATCTTGCACTAAATATGAGTAAACTTTAATACTAAAGCCACTCAGAGGTGGATAGTTGGAACAAGAGATACACCTATCCGCTGCTCCACAATAAAACATTGCCCTACATTGTTCTTGACATTCATGAAGTGGCTACTTTCCTTTTATAAGGATTACAATAATGTTGCTTTCTCTTTCATGGAATCTCCTCTTGATTGCTATGCCCTTCTTACAGGGCTTTTCCTTTGGAAACCCTATGCCTGGTTGTGTATGGTGTTTGTACTTTTACTTTTGTAACCAACACTGATGTGGACTATCCTAATATGCTGTCATTTACCAAGGATCATTGCCACTATTATTTCTCATCATTAATGTCCTATTGTATGACCCTATTGATTGGTGATTATTTATTCACTGACCCCTATACATTTGATGACTATTGATGGTTGTGCTTAGTCATTATGATAGTAAGCATACTTATTACTATGACTGTCCTGGAATTATCACTAAGAAATATCAATCCCCTAGTCTTGCATAGAAACCCTAGACCCCTTTTGGTTGTCTTCATTGAATTTCACATTCATTTGATCATTATGTGTTGTTGTTGTCCTTCAATGATGATCAACATGTATTGTTGTATTTCTTTACCCATCTTAGGACTATTCCCGTAGCTTGTATAGGATCACATAGATTGCACTCTATTGGTGCAGTGTCACTGTCTTTGATGATGCATCAAATTTGGAAGGTCACTGTCCATATTTGGTCACAACTATCCTTTATGATTCACAATGCTTAACCACTATCCTGCAATAGGACCTCCTTCATTGCATGGTAGCAATTACTAAAGGGTTGTCGACTATCCATTTTCTCTTAATGGAAGATTGAACTATGTATACTTGACATGACTATCCTATCTTTAAGTGGTTGCTCCTATTTAAAAGTATTGGAATGGTTTGTGATTGTGGCTGAGTAATTCATAAAAGTGTATCATTATACTCCATCAAAAAAATCATCTTGAAACTTGGTCTACTGGCAACCCTCCTTACTTTGTGATTCTCAATCATGCTATATGATTCTGCACGGGCCTTCTAGACTGTCCTTAATGCCAGGACAACATTCTTTTGTACTTCCCTCATATTCATCTAATTGTACCTCCTCATGCAATCTTCTCAAGGCATCTTTACTGTCATATGGAAGAGTCATTATTATTGACATCGACCATAGGATTGTGTAAGTGATGGACTAATTTTTCATTGATGGGCATCCTCCACATGGTACGTTGTCATTGCTCTTGATATTAACTTGCTTTCACCACTTTTTTTGCTTCCTTCTTGCATCAAAATGGCAACCTCCATCAAGTAAGTGCACAATGGGAAACCATCATATGAGGGTTCCATTGTTGTCATAAACCCCTTATAATGACATATTCATGATATGTAGATATCTATGTCAGCTAGAGTTGATGTTTCTTGAATGTCTTTGCCTTTTTCCTTTCCTCAAACCATCATACATTGATTGTTAGCTGGAAAACCTATTGTCTAATGTTTGGTTGAGAAGGCCTTGAATTCAACCTTGTGCAACTTCAGATTGTGTCTTTAATTGTTGTCATTATCTTGTACCATGACCATCAGTCAACCATTACTCCTGCTGTAGTTATATTTGATAAACATGCATAGTCTCATCATTCTAACTCTATTTGATAGCCACCTATCGCATATGTGGGTAACCTAACAACTTACTTTCCTATGTGATGAGTGACTACCCAATAGGGTCATGATGAGAGGGGCTTGATGACAACCTAGAATGATTCCTCATTGTTTAAAAGATGTATAATTGAACTTGATGCATTTTCAAAACACTTGATGCATCTTCTAAATCTGATAATGAAAGTTGATCAACTGGTATGATTCCATATTGATTTAATGCATTGATAAGAAATAAATCTTTGATCAAGTTGCTCAATTTCCTTTTCTTTCAAAGCACGCTGAGCTCTACCCTTGTGGGAGCCACATTTACCCCATATGTTGCATTTGATCTGATAATGAAACAATAATTAGACTTGTCCTAAACCTACATATGAAGCAAATAGTTAGAAAATAAATGTGTTTGTTGGATGCTCTTTGGTTTAATGCATTTATGGATCATTTTATACATGCATAGGTAGGTGTGAATGTAAGGATTGAATCATTCGTTGCTTAGAGCCTCGCTCTAACCTCATTGTAATTTTAGGTGTGAGAACAAGGAGCACTATAGCTGGATAGGACACAAGCAGTTCAGGGAAGCAGGAACATGACAACGGGTGACCTATAATCAATCATTCATATGAAATGATTGGTTCCATTCTTATATGCACACTTCTTTTTCTTTCTACTTATTCATGTATGATTTGCTTCATATTTGTATTGAATAAGAAAGTTATTCCCTTGGCTTGTGAGGGACATGTATATTTCAATGATTATCAATAAAAGAAATTACATTTTGAATACATGATTGTCTTTCTCGTTTGTTGTAATGCACCATTGAAATGGAAAAATGTAATCTAATTCATTTGACAATCACTCTTTTATGCACATTAAAACTAGCATTTTTATGGATTATCTTTAAATGTTTAAACAACATGAAAAGAACAACAATATGGTTACCTGATTTTAGCTGAAAGTTAAAAATTATGTAACATTTATGGTGACATTTGCTATATGTTTGCCTATTAAACATGAGACTAGCTTCCTTTTGTGTGATCCATTAGGCACAAAGTCACTCAGAAAACCAACACTACTTGTAAACAACATTGCAAATAGATGTAACTCATAACACCAGCAAGAAAAACTTGAAAGCTTATTGAAAAACCAAACATTGCAAAATGAAAACTATCTAGGTGTGCTGAAAAGAACTTAGGGAAAACTAGAAATGCATCTGAAATGATACTACACTACCTACTCTAACCAGCAAAGAAGCTGGTCAAACAAAACCATTGACAAGTTTTCCGAAATAACAACCCTTTTTAATCAGCAACTGATGCATTACATGATTATGCATTCTTGAAAGAACATGAAACACATGCAGATATTCAATAGACTATCGCAGTGTCTCATAAAAAGTGCAAATGAACTTACTTGCACCTTGAAAACGATCATGCATACTGTTGTCCTGAACTGGACAGGTGAGCTGAATTGGATCACCTTTAGCTGCAACTCCAAAATCAGCTTCTTGTTCAATTGCATCCTCATAATTGGGTGCAAGCATGATCTTTGCTACTTCAGTGGCCTTTGGACTGGCCAAATATCTGATGGGGAAGCCTCTTGAAAGGACAAAGCTTGAACTGCAATTGGTGATCACCTGTTTGTCAAACAAACAAGGCACCTGATCACCCACTTGCATTACATACCATTGTTCCAAATGATCACTGATCTCTTCACTAGAGAACAATGAGATGGCTTCCTCCAATACACTTTCAATCAATACATCAGCCTTTGGCTCTTTTATACACCAGAAAGGAAGCTTTCTATAATTCTCATTACTACTCAAAGAAAAATGCTCCAAATCATGCTCCAAATCAGGCTTGTCTTCTTCTATGGAGGCAGGCAAGTGTTCAAACAGTAAAGGGTTATCTTGAAACGAACTCTTAGCTGATAAATTAGCTTCAAGCTCTATTGTATAGCAGAAAGGAAGCTCATGAGACCTTATAAGACATCATGCAACAGGTTCATGAGAAGCTTTTTGTTCAAACTTGTGAATCTGCTGTTGAATTTCTACATGAGTGCCAACTCTTCTAGCAGATCTAATTTCTTGTCCATCAATTTTGAACAAAAGTGTTCAATTCATATCAGTGTACACTTCTTCATATAGCTCAGCATCAGCTTTCTCATGCATAACATGCTCAAAAGTATCAAATCCATCTATACACTGCTCTTCCTTAACCTCATGTTGCTAACTTCTGACCAAATTTATGCTCTCCCCATCATGTTCAATGAAGTATGGAAGATCATCAAATGAATTTGTGAAGTCACAGCCTACATCACCCTTTTCAGCCTCTTCAGGTTGTTTTCTTGATCCTTGAACCTGCAGCTATTTGATGTCTTTTTCATACTCTAAAATAGCATTTAGAGTGGGAAAATTCACACCTTCATTCCAAACTGTACATTGACCTTCTTGTTCATCCTTTTCCACCATTTCACCTTGTTGTCTTGTAGGAACATTTTCACCATCTTGGAGAACAATGGGAGGATCATCAACTAAAACTCTGCAAAAAACATTTTGATAATTCTTCTCCTATTCACCCTTTTGCAACTGTATCCTGTATTCCTCCATGGCTAAATGTAGCAAGTTCACACTTCTATTCTCCACCATGTTGATTCTGTTGTGCGGGCCAAGGGTCTTCTCTTCATCTACAGTATCGTTTGCCTCCATTATCACATTTGATTTGTCATTCCCAAGCTCTTATTCAAACATAATAGAAGCTAAAAGATTTGTTTCTTCCTCTACAAGCTGATGAGCTTAAAATATGCTCATAATTTGATGTTATGATAAACTTTTAAATGACTTTACTTTTGTTATTTCATGGCTATTTAAACTTTGTTGAAACCTTTTGTTGGGATATCCTGTAGTGAGATACTTTTATATTCCTGCAACATATTGTGTTGACTTGATTGCATTTATTGCCCTGTTGACTCCCAAAAATGACTGGTATATCGTATACAGTTTTTGAATGATGAAGTAGATTTAAAATGTGTGATTAATGAATAGATATCATGTATATTCCATGGGGCTTTTCTTTTGCATATGTTACCTTTTGTTTCGTAGGTTGTTGAAGAATGATCGAGTCAAGCGCAGCCGATCTCGGCCTTGCAGTAAAGTCCATTTCCTGCACGACTTCGAGGAAGCTCTAGCGAAGACTCTTTGACCGAAACCATGGGAAAGAATTTTAATGACAGTCAATCTGGAAAGAGTGGAGTGCTAGATTCTCTTCAAATCAGGTTGAACGCATAAATTCATTATGAAGTTTGTTCCTTGATTCGGGGATATACTTTACTTCCATGTCTTTCTTTGATAGGGTTAGTTAGTTAGTTGCTCTCCTGTTTTTAAATAAAGTTCTCCTCCTGTGCGAGCGAGAAGGGAGAGGAAGAAAAAAAGATAGATGATAGTTAGATTAAGATAGAAACATAGTAGTAGATATCATGTAAGAATCAATATGATAACGAAAGACAGAATCTGTTTGACTAGAGACAGAGTTTGTTGTTAGTCTACATATCAACAAAACAATGTATATCATTATGTTTTCATGAATAAAGTTCAATGAAGTTCTGATTTTAGCATCGGCGTAATCAGTAGATGCTTGCTAAGGGGGCCCACTTAGTAAGTATCTGTAGCTAGTTAGTTAGTTGTTATTTTCTGTTGATCTTCAGTCAGCTTTCATCTTTGAATTTTTCATACAAACTTAGTCTTATAGTGCTCCTGTAGCATAGAGAGTCCATCCCTGTGACTATTCCTGTAGCATAAGGCCAGTTCATAGTTTTTGTTTCAGTCGTAGTTGTTATGGTTTCTATCATAGTTGAGTGAAAGAATTTTGCATTACCGTTCTATGGCTTAGATAGAATTTCTTTCTAGTATTATTTCTGCTAAGATTTGACCGAAACTACTTGCTAGTGCATATATTTTGCCACGCCATTTAAAGTCTACGTCCCCTAGTTTGACAAGTAAAATGAATGTCCCCAGAGAGATATTAGTCACTTGTCAGAATGTCCAATTCCCAGGAAGGGTTTTACTGTGATATTCATATCCTTTTGTGGGTGCGAGCCATTTTTGGCGCCATTGTCGGGGATGGCATCCAGCTAGGAGTTTGTCAGAAGTCATTTTTAGCACTAGTTTAGCTTGTTAGTAAAATTTTCTAGATCTTTTAAGCCATTATTCACCGTATTGCATGCATAGAAGAAGAAGAGATGCACTGGGAAGGTTCCTCCCTGAAAATTTGTTTATTGAACTACCATTTGACCCAACTGATAATGAACCTGAGGAAAACCCATTCGCTGCATTATTCCAGCAACCTAACATGGCAAATAATCCACCTAATAATCAACCTCCTGCTTTTGAGTTCCCTATTGTTCCCCAGCGAGATACTGACAATCTTAAGAATATACCTTCTTCACTGCTTCCAAAATTCTATGGCTTGGTCACAGAGGACCTAGAAACCTTTCTGTTTGAATTTGATGTTCTCTATCACAGTTATGACTACAACACAGACACTCATAAACTGAAGCTATTTCCTTCCACCTTGAAGGAGGGAGCTCTCAAATGGTTCATGAGTCTGGGAAGAGGCGTCGTCAATAGTTGGATGGCCATGCAGACGAAATTCTTTGAAAATTATAAGGAATATTGTAAGAGTGTTAGCAAAGGTGATGACATGTTCCGAATTCAGTAGAAGGATGATGAAAGTCTGGAAGATTATATTTCTAGATTTTTGTTCACACTAAAGAGGAACTCAAACCATACTCTCAACGAGGACTCTCAGAAACTACTCTTTCTAAGGGGAATCAGTGATGCCTATATAGATGCCCTGGACCTGATGGGAGGGGGTGATATCACCCAACTGCCTTGGGATGATATAAAGAAAATATGTCTTAACTATTCTCGAGCAATAGTCAAGAAAGGTCGAGGTCATCATACTACCATGGGAAAGTCTTCTTCTGGTGGAGTCTCCCGGGTGGAGACAACAAATTTGCTATCTGATTTCAAGCAGGACATCATTAATAATATGGCTACACAACTGGACACCATGCAAACTCGAAGGAAACATGAGGAGGCTGAGACAATTTTGGCTGAGTTCTGTCCATACTGTAGACAAAAGAAGCGTGACTGCAGATGCAAAATGGTGGCTAATTTGGAAGCCAGACAACTACCTACTGACTTCAAGCCAGTAGAAGGTGATGATGATCAAGTGTTCTTTGTCGCACAAAGGAGACCATGGGCCCAAAGATAAGGTATGCCTCAAGATTCTTTAAATTTTGGTAATCCTTATTTTGGCTATAATAACCAATGGCAACATGCATATGGACCACCACCACCATGGAATCCGCCTCAACCAAGTTGGCCTAATTATCAGACCCCACAGTGGCAATCTCCTCAAGGAGGTTGGCAGCAGCCACAAGGGCAATGGACCCCACCTTCAAGAAATTGGCAACAAAATCCTCAATGGAAAGGACCTCAGCAATGACAAAACCAGTCCTCTGGATTCCTGCAGCTTCCACAGCCACAACCACAGGCCCTTATGCTGCCTCCTACATGTTGATGGTGTTTTCTGCACAGCAACAACTCAAACAGAAAATGATATTCTATCTCTCTTGAAAGATAATCTTCAACAATAAATTGCTGAAAACCACCCCAAGGTCTCTCGGGTGTCAGGTCATGACAATGCATAAACAACTCAGATAATATGTGAAAATGCTGGTAATCACAAGAGGCCTTACAAATGAACAATGCTGGAAGTGAATTTCATCAGATGCAACAATATGGCGATGCTTTCAATCCTAAAACTAACCCAGATTCAAAATAAATAGCAAAAGAGATAAGGGTTTAGAGAGATTCTATTCTATTCTAACTCTTAAGATTAACAATGCAAATGATAAACACTTAAAATGGACCAATCCCAACGAAACCAATCTCTATTTGACTAAGATTAATTTGCAATCTTACAGAAACAGTGCAATCTTCTAAGGTTTTAAAGATTTTCAGATCATGAACATTCACCCAAGACAACCCAATTGCAGTTGAAATGAATAAATCTCCATAATTGAACCAAGCACAATGAATATAAAGGTCCAGACTAACTTTACAAAGCAACTAACAATCAGCTAGCTGCAAAAAGTATGGACCAGGGATTGCTGCAAACACTTCAAACATTAAATCATGAACATCATTGAATCAGATCTAAATCTAAATCTAATAACCATGAGCAATTTTAAAAATAGAATCATAAGAACCATGCAAGATAAGTCAACACAAAAGAGATCACCAGAAAATCACAATGCCTTCAATTGTATTGAATCACCAAACTCCAGCAACAATTCCAATGTTCTGTTACATCACTTGCTCAGAAATTGACTAGCTTCTACCTCTACTCTACTGCTAAATTTGCTCTCTATCAAATCTTCTCCTAATCTCTCACCCCCTTACAAATGAGGCACATATGCCATTTATAGAGAATCCCCCAAACATGTCAGCCTAATTAGATTTTACAATAATAATTGGCCTCAAAACAGGTCGGCCTAATGAGAAATTCAAAAGAGGACAAGATTTGCATTAAATTCATGAATATTATCCATGTCGGCCCACGATCTCCAGCAAAATCAGATTCACGTGCCCTCCAGAAAGTCCTCTAGCTGTAGACAGTTTTGGCACAGATTCTTAGGCAGCTCCCACTTTTGAAAATTTAAATTGAACACTTCTAGATTTCCCACTTTTGGCACGAATCCATATGCAAGTCCCCCCTTTGAATATTTGCTTAGTCCTGAAAAACAGATATCATCATTAATAGCCCACATGTTTAAATTAAATTTGAATAAAATTTTGACCTTAAGAAAAACTTACATTTTTAAAAGGAAACTTTCTATTTTCAGAATTTTTTCCATTTTTGGAAATTTTTATTTTCAAAATTTTTATCTCAAGAAATTTTCATTTTCAGGATCATTTTAAAAAATTTCCATTTTTGGAAAAAAAAATATTTTCGAAAAAATTTCCGTTTCGGGAAACCAGACCAAGGGGAAAATCTAGGAAAATCTAGGTCAGGCGGATTCTAGACCAGAATCCGAAAAAATCTAGGTGGACAGGAATCCGGAAAAATCTAGGCGGACAGGAATCCGAAAAATTCCAGCCAGACAGGATTATGGGGAATTCCAGGCGGACTGGAAAATCCCGGATTTTGTTCAAAACCTAGTTTTTTTGAAGCACAACTCGGGGGAAGGACTTGGACAAGCAAGATAAACATCTAAGGACCCCCAAAGGCAATGAAAGCAATAAAATTAAGGGGCCAAAAGACACCAAAAGCCAATCCGGGAAATTCCAGGCAGACAGGATTATGGGAAATTTCAGTCGGACAGGATTATGGGAAATTCCAGCCGGACTGGAAAATCCCAGATTTTGTTCAAAACCTAGTTTTTTCGAAGCACAACTCGGGGGAAGGACTTGGATAAGCAAGATAAACATCTAAGGACCCCCAAAGGCAATGAAAGCAATAAAATTAAGGGGCCAAAAGACACCAAAAGTCAATCCGGAAAATTTCAGGCAGACAAGATTATGGAAAATTCCAGCCGGACAGGATTATGGGAAATTCCAGCCAGACTGAAAAATCTCGGATTTTGTTCAAAACCTAGTTTTTTCGAAGCACAACTCGGGGGAAGGACTTAGACAAGCAAGATAAACATCTAAGGACCCCCAAAGGCAATGAAAGCAATAAAATTAAGGGGCCAAAAGACACCAAAAGCCAATCCGGGAAATTTCAGGCAGACAGGATTATGGGAAATTCCAGCCGGACTAGAAAATCCTGGATTTTGTTCAAAACCTAGTTTTTTCGAAGCACAACTCGGGGGAAGGACTTGGACAAGTAAGATAAACATCTAAGGACCCCCAAAGGCAATAAAAGCAATAAAATTAAGGGGCCAAAAGACACCAAAAGCCAATCCAGGAAATTCCAGGCAGACAGGATTATGGGAAATTCCAGCCGGACAGGATTATGGGAAATTCCAGCCAGACTGGAAAATCCTAGATTTTGTTCAAAACCTAATTTTTTTGAAGCACAACTCGGGGGAAGGACTTGGATAAGCAAGATAAACATCTAAGGACCCCCAAAGGAAATGAAAGCAATAAAATTAAGGGGCCAAAAGACACCAAAAGCCAATCCAGAAAATTTCAGGTAGACAGGATTATGGGAAATTTCAGCTGGACAGGATTATGGGAAATTCCAGCCGGACTGGAAAATCCTAGATTTTGTTCAAAACCTAGTTTTTTCAAAGTGCAACCTGGAGAAATCACTTGGGCAAGCAAGATGAACATCTAAGGACCTCCAAAAACAATGAAATCAATAAAATTAAGAGGCCAAAAGCTAGAGCAAAAAGAGGGTCCCCGCTTTCAGTGGGGCGTGTGTGCAAAACTGCACAACACTACAGTAACTGCCACAAATCTTGGACCTCCAAAGCAAATGCCTATTCCTGCCCAGCCGTTGCCCAATCCCAATAATAAGCAACAACAGTAGCTACAACAACCTACATATCTTGCCAAAGCCAACCAATATCAAGCTTATGTCTTAAACGTTAATGACATCCATTTGAGGTCTGGAACTACTTTACCCACTCCAAAACCACCTCTGATTACTAAAATACCAGATTCTCCCCTTGAAGAATCTACTGCACCTGTTGTTCCTGCTGAGCATATGCCCATAACCGATACGATTTCTAAGGCGCATATTTTGCAAAGTTAAGACAACCCACCTTTTCCTCAAAGGTTGCAAAGTACTACATCTAAATCCATAGAAGAACCCACTTTTGACATTCTAGATCAACTCAAGAATGTGCAAATTCAAATACCTTTATTTCAGGCTATTAAAGATATTCCCATTTTTGGGAAAACTATTAAAGAGGCCTGTTTGAAGAAGCCTAGACAAAAGAAAAAGGATCTTCAAACAGTTTATGTCTTAGGGAAATTGACTGATATAATGTTGAGAAATGTAGTTACTCCAAAGTATATTGACCCTTGAAGTCCTATAGTGCAGATACATATAAATGGTTAAGTTGTAAAAAATATTTTGATTGATTTAGGTGCTGCCATTAATGTCATGACAAAGCATACTATGGACTCCCTAAACATTTCAGACATTAGGTCTACACCCATAGTTCTGCAGCTTACAGATAGCTCCACAGTTAAACCTGATGGGATAGTAGAAGATGTAATTGTCACTCTTGAATCTTGGGAGTATCCTGCTGATTTCACAATATTATCAGTTAAGACAACTTTAGGAGGGTATCCAGTTATCCTTGGTAGGCCATGGTTAGCAACTGCTGATGCTTTTATAGGATGCTATTCTAGAGATATGACCATTTATGATGGACAGTCCACAAAGAAATTAGCTATGTATCCGCCTGCTAGACCTCAACCAGATTTGTCCCAACCTATTTGGCCAGATGTGGGGGAAGAAATTAAAGAAGCCAATTCTTTGGTTCAATTAATGATGATTCAAAATGATCCATTCTCACAACTTCAGAGTGAGGATGCTTTGTTGTTCCAAATTCTACAGTACAATGCTGATACGGATAGTTCATCTAATCCAAATGGTACTCATTTACAATGTTTCTTGTAGCAACCAGATTCTGAAAGTTCACTACCTAAACTTCCAGCAATTTTTCATAATTTACTTCCACAAGAGGTACAAATATCACCTATAGATTCTATGAGTAATCTCACGGAGCAGATAGAATTGTCTCAAGGTCATTTTTTGAACATCAATAACAAGTTGTCACAGTCTCAATAGGCTAACTTATTAAAAATGCTACAAGAACAGCATAAAGCTTTTGCATGGGAATATGGGGACATGCAAGGAATAGATCCTCGAGTTTGTACTCATAGAATATATATCAAAGAAGATTGTTCACCAGTTAGATAACCTCAAAGAAGAGTAAATCTAGCACTTAGAGAAATAGTTAAAGGTGAGCTTCAAAATTTGCTTGATGCTGGTTTTATTTATCCAATCTCTGACAGTCAATGGGTTTCTCCATTAGTCATTGTTCCCAAAAAAGGTGGAAAATGGAGAGTTTGTGTAGATTACAGAGAGTTGAACAGTGCCACTAAAAAGGATCACTTTCCATTACCTTTTGTAGACCAAGTACTACACTCACTATCTGGAAAAAGATATTTTTCCTTCTTAGATGGTTACAGTGGGTACAATCAGATAAAAATTGCCCCTTAAGATCAAGACAAGACCACTTTTACCTGTCCATGGAGAATATTTTCTTATTCGTTCTTGCCTTTTGGCTTATACAATGCACTAGCAACATTTCAGAGAGCAGTAATTAGTATCTTTGCTGATATATCTCATGAATGTATGGAAATTTACATGGATGATTTCACTACCTATAGAGTCACATTTGAAGAAGCACTAGTTAATTTAGAAAAGGTATTGAAAAGGTGTAGAGAGCAAAATTTGTCTCTAAACAATGAGAAGTGTTTTCTAATGATGGGTATTGTTCTAGGTCATCATGTTTCAAAGAATGGAATTCAGGTTGACCATACTAAAATTGAAGTTATTCAGAATTTACAAACTCCTGCAAAAAAAAAAGATGTCAGAAGTCTTCTTGGTCATGCAGGGTATTATAGAAGGTTTATAAAAGACTTCAGTAAAATTGTCAGTCCACTTTATGCCTTGTTAACAAAGGATTCCCAATTTGAGTGGACAGAGGCCTGTGAAAAATCTTTGCTACAACTAAAGGACTTGCTTACTAAAGCCCCTATTCTTCAAGGACCAAAATAGAATTTTCCTTTTCACATACATGCTGATGCCTCTGATTTTGGCATAGGAGCAGTTATGAGTCAAAAAGAAAATTCAATTGAACATGCTATTTATTTTATCAACAAGAACCTTCAAGGTCCTGAGTTCAACTATGCTGTCACAGAAAAGGAGTTGCTTGCAGTAGTGTATGCTTTGAATAAATTTAGGCATTATGTCACAGGTTATCAAATATTCATTCATACTGACCATGCAGCAATCAAGTACCTAATGAACAAACCTACCATCTCTGGTAGGTTGGCACGATGGCTCCTGTTGTTATAAGAATTTGATATCACAATCATTGACAAACAAAAAAGAGCTAATGTTGTAGCTGACTTTTTATCAAGACTTCAATCAGTTGCACCTATTGAACATGAGGTCATTGATGATAGGTTCCCAGATGAACACTTCTTCTCCATTACTGCACATACTCCATGGTATGCAGACATTGCTAATTATCTAGTAGCAAACAAAATACTAGCCCACTTTTCTCCAAAAGAAAAGAGGTTGTTAATTGAAAAAAGTTTTAACTTTTCCTAGATTGCAAATAGTTTGTTTTATACTGGACCTGATCAAGTAATGCGAAGATGTGTAAGAGAATATGAAACTTATGATATATTGCATGCTTGCCATGATGAACCATGTGGAGGACATTTTGCAGCAAAACGAACATTAATGAAGGTTCTTACAACAAGGTACTACTGGCCAACATTACACAAGGATGTTGTGGCCTATACAAAAAAATGTGACAGATGCCAGCGTATGGGAAGACTAACTAAGTCTGATGAAATGTCACTATATCCGCATATAATAGTCACCCCTTTTGATAAATAGGGGATGGATTTTGTGGGGCCAATTGATCCACCATCAAATGGAAAGTCATACATTCTAGTTTGCATAGACTATGTAACAAAATAGGTCTAGGTAAAAGCTATGACTCATGTCCAAGATAACAAAGTTGCTGAATTTCTATATGAACAAATTTTCACAAGATTTGGAGTTCCCAGAGAGCTTGTAACTGATCAAAGAGCTTAGTTTACGTCAAATCTGATCACTGCACTAATGAATGACTATAAGATCAAACATAGGAAGTCCAGCCCCTATCACCCTCAAGCCAATGGTCAGGCGGAGGTAACAAATAGAGAAATTGAGGCAATCCTCACAAAGACAGTGTAGATACATAAGAAAGACTGGAGCAATAGACTTCCTGAAGCAGTTTGGGCTTACAAAACTATATGGAAGATAACAACTGGGTTTACACCTTTTGAGCTGCTTTATGGGAAAATAGCTATGTTACCCATAGAATTTGAACATAAAACTTTGAGGACAGCTCTTGAACTCAACATGGACTTATCTAAAGTACAGAAGGACCGTCTCCTATAGCTAAATGCTTTGGACTAAATGAGAAAAGCTGTCCTGCAGCATACAGAAGCAATCTAACAGCAAAGAAATAAATTGCATGATCAGCACATCAAAACTAAGAAATTTTTTGCTGGAGATTGGGCCCTGTTATATGATTCCAAATATCAAGAAAACTAGGGTAAGCTCACAACACACTGGCTTGGCCCCTACGAAGTTGAAAATGTGTTCGATAATGGAGCTGTACAGCTAGTGACAATTGATCCATTCCGTTTCAAATTGCTAGTCAATGGCCACCGACTCTAGTTGTACCATAAATCAGTGTCAAAGGAAGAATTCATGCAGCAGTTCATTCAGGTTCCTCTCGCTACTCTTCCTGCAGCCGAAGGCTTTAGCCTTTCTCTTGCAGTGTTGCCGTAATTTTCAAAAAGCATGCCCATAATAAAGGTTTTCTTTTTAAAGGAAACCCCTTTTTCTCCATTTTCATTTATCGCCCCCATCTCAATTCTTTATCTTCCATCCATCCATCCCATCCATCCATTTTATTTGTACATTTCATCCACCCATGTCACTCATCCACTTCATCCGTCTGCATCAACCTTAATTAAGATATCTTTCCCACTTGTCAATTCATGCAGCGCCGTCATTTTTCTTCACGTACGTGCAATTATCAAAGGTATGCCATATCTTTTCTTATCACATATTTGATTTATTTCATTCTATTCATTTATTGCTATGCATGTACCGGTCATTATCACCTAAATCTCTACCTATTCTTTCGTACATGTGAGGACACATGTCATACTTTAAGTAGGGGCAGGGTAATCCATCTTTTAAAACCTGTCTTTTCACCGCTGCCATAACTGCTCAAATAATCTTTCTTTAATACTTTTCTAGTACTTTCCAAATATGATCACGTGTCCTTTATTGCATGTTTTTCTTGTAAACTATGATTAAGACTGCTTGTTTAAAAAGTTTATTTTTGAAAAAAAAAAGAAATGTGACGACACGATAGAAGAAAAACTAGAGTAGAAGGGAAACAAAGAATTTGAATCTTCAGCAAGGAATTGAGTTCAACTAAGAAAAAAAACTGCAAACATGGGTGGTCAGTTGGTGCAACATGAGCCTATAGCTCATGAATTGTTACTACAAAATCCGTAAACAGTCCACGCATTCAGCCTCTGTGGATGGTTAAATTATTTCTTGAGCTTAAATGATTTTGATGAGGAGGCTGCTAGAGAATTTTTGAGAACCGTTTCTGAAGGGGAAGCCACCGTATGGGGTCTAACAGTTGTTGCAACCGAAGATAGAATTGCTGAAGTAACCAGGCTCTTAGCCGTTGGAGAAAACTATTCTTCAGACGCTGCAACTGCAAGGGCTGAGTTTTCAATGCCCACTGATGGACCTTTGGAAGTCTTTAAGCAGGGATGTAAGTGTGTGTCATTGCCTCCTCTGGTAGGGCAGAGCCCTCTGAACAAACAAGAAAAAGAAAAGCTACCAGAACACCTCCTGCAGCCGCATTTGTGCCAAGAAGGGTTTCCTCAAGGAAACGATCTAAGACCTCCCCTGCTTCACCGCAACCTGAGGTGATTGTAATTTCAGAAGGGTCTGTTGAATCTAAATTTAATATTTCTCAGAATGAGTCTGAGAATGCTACTTAGAGTTCGTTCATTCCTGAAAAGGAACAAGTTGAGACAAAAGAAACAGGGCACAATGAGCAAGGGTTACCAAATCTTGATGATTTGGCTACTGCTACTATGCAATTTTTGGAGGAAGCACAGACTTCTCCACCGCAGCAACAAGAAGAATTTATCTTGCAGCAAGAGCAAGAACAGATTGAACAACTAAATGTGCCTAGTGAAACTGTAAAGCCATTGTTGTGTATAAGAGGACATTTTTAATTAAGTTTCTGAAATATGTTAAAGATAATTGGGAAACAGTTACATTACAAACTCTGACTTTTCCAGACATAGCCCAAACTGACATGCAACAAAGTTTATGGGAAATAGAAAAGAAGAAATTGAAAAAGAAAATTGAAAGTCAGAAACAAAAAATTGCTAAGTTGAAAGCAAAAATGGACGAAATGTTAAAAGTAACTGGTCAGATTATGGAATGCAGACCGCCACCCAAAGTTTATGCTCTGTGCTTTAAAGAACAGTTTTTATGGTTTCAATTGATGAGAATTTTCAAAAACCAAGACCCTATAATTCACACTACCAAAGAGTTTTATGAAGCATACCAGGCAACCCCTAACTTGTTAAGGAATTCTCTGTGTGAATTCTATTTGCATGGCTTTTTAATACCATTTGAAATAGAATGGAATCCTCTTCTATACATTGGTGATATTCATTTGAGAGCATTTATGTCATGGGCAGCAAATGAGGTGAATTATGGCAAGAAGTGGGAAACATACAAGGAAGCTGAGAAAATAGAGCCTATTTCATTACGCTCTCAAAGTGCAAAACCCCATGCAATGTTGAAAGATTGGTTTGCTCTAACATATGGTATTAATAATGTTTCATCCAGAGAGAAAATATTTGATATCAAAAAACAAGTATATGATGAATTCCAGGCACAACCATATTCATTTTGGAGACTGGAATACACCAGAGGTGAGAAAAGATGGGAAATGTTAACTGTTGGGTTAAGAAAGTCAGAACCACATGGTCCCCTAAATTTCACAGCAGCTCTCAAACGAACCAGCAGATATATTCAATTGGGACTTCAAACAAGATTTGAACTATGGCTACCACTGACATTCAGACCCCCTGTGCTAATGTGGCCCCTCTATCCTCACCAGGCTACAAATCTTAACAATGAATTAGAAGACCGAAGGTATGAAAGGTGTCAGGATTTTAGAGGATTCTATTACAAGTTTGGACATCCATTCTAGAGTCATGCAGCCACCACTGACTTCAGAGAAACCACTAGGAAAGTTAATGCTGGAGGACCATCATTGGGCTAAGTAGGGGGCAGTGATGAGCTTAAAATATGCTCATAATTTGATGTTATGATAAACTTTTAAATGACTTTACTTTTGTTATTTCATAGCTATTTAAACTTTGTTGAAACCTTTTGTTGGGATATCCTATAGCGAGATACTTTTATATTCCTGCAGCTTATTGTGTTGACTTGATTGCATTTATTGCCCTATTGACTCCCAAAAATGACTGGTATATCGTATACAATTTTTGAATGATGAAGTAGATTTAAAATGTGTGATTAATGAATAGATATCGTATATATGCCATGCGCCTTTTCTTTCGCATCTGTTACCTTTTATTTCGCAGGTTGTTGAAGAATGATCAAGTCAAGCGTAGTCGATCTCAGCCTTGCAGTAAAGTCCATTTCTTGCACGACTTCGAGGAAGCTCCGGCAAAGACTCTTTGACCGAAACCATGGGAAAGAATTTTAATGACAGTCAATCTGGAAAGAGTGGAGTGCTAGATTCTATTCGGATCGGGTTGAACACATAAATTTATTATGAAGTTTGTTCCTTGATTCGGGGATATACTTTACTTCCGCGTCTTTCTTTGATAGGGTTAGTTAGTTAGTTCCTCTCCTATTTTTAAATAAAGTTATCCTCCCGCGCGAGCGAGAAGGGAGAGGAAGAAAAAAAGATAGATGATAGTTAGAGTAAGATAGAAACAGAGTAGAAGATATCATGTAAGAATCAATATGATAATGAAAGACAGAATCTGTTTGACTAGAGACAGAGTTTGTTGTTAGTCTCCATATCAACAAAATAATGTATATCATTCTATTTTCATGAATAAAGTTCAATGAAGTTCTTATTTTAGTATCTGTGTAATCAGTAGATGCTTGCTAAGGGGGCCCACTTAGTAAGTATCTGTAGCTAGTTAGTTAGTTGTTATTTTCTGTTGATCTTCAGTCAGCTTTCATCTTTGAAGTTTTCATACAAACTTAGTCTTATAGTGCTCCTGTAGCATAGAGAGTCCATCCCTATGACTGTTCTTGCAGCATAAGGCCAGTTCATAGTTTGTGTTTCAGTCGTAGTTGTTATGGTTTCTATCATAGTTGAGTTAAAGAATTTTGCATTACCGTTCTGTGGCTTAGATAGAATTTCTTTCTAGTATTATTTCTTCTAAGATTTGACCGAAACTAGTTCCTAGTGCATATATTTTTTCGCGCCATTTAAAGTCTATGTCCCCTGGTTTGACAAGTAAAATGAATGTCCCCAGAAAGATATTAGTCGCCTGTCAGAATGTCCAATTCCCAGGAAGGGTTTTACTGTGATATTCATATCCTTTTGTGGGTGTGATCCATAAGAATTTCTTCTTTGTGTTGTTCTGGAACACAAGGGGTTGGTTGAGCCTCCCTAATAGGTTCTTCACAAGGATGCCTTTGTTCAATAAAGGGCTCTTGAACAAAAGGAGAGCTCCTAAAACTTGGGAAAGTAAATTCCTTGGGTTTCTCCATAGGTTGAGCTGGCTTAAGGACATGTTCCTGAGTTGAAACAAGATTTCTAAAACTTGGGGACTCAAATCTAGCAAGCTGAAGATGTTCAACTTGCTTGAAGCTTGGAAAATTGGACTTGGGAACTCCTTTATTGACAGGATTGTTCAATATTATAGGAAGAGCTAAGCTGAGACTAGGACTGGAAGTTTCATACCTTAGTTGGAATTGATGATCAAAATAAGCTTGACTTCTTTGCACCTAAGCAAAAAGAGACTTGATTTGCTCCTCTTTAATAGCTATCTCTCCTTCCAGGCTTTCCTCAAACTGCCTTCTTTTTGTCACCTGCTCTTCATAATAAATAAAGGATTGATCAGCCAACTCTTGCTGCTGTGAGATGATCCTTTTCTACTTCTTGATGTCAACCAACATCCAATACATATGTGAGAACACCTTTCTAGCATCACCAATCTTCACATGTTCAAGCTTTTGGCTTAAAGCCCACAATACACGGTCAAGCTTTTGGATCAAATCCAATACATACTGGTAAGAGTGCTCTTGAGGCTGATTATGCAAATAATCATGCTGGTTGGAATAAAAGACCTCCTCATGGGGTTGATTTTTATCATAGATTGGTTGATATTGAGATTGAGCAGGGACGGAAGGGTGGAAAACATGGTGAGACTGCTAGTAGTCTATTGTTATAGGGACATTTGGTATAAGACTAGCAAGTTGTTATGTGTGAGATGGCTGGTAAGAGGGCACATGTGCATGGTACTCATGAAATGGTGGGTAATATGACATATTTCCATAAAATGCAGACATATTTGTTCATTCAAGAGACTGGAAATTCATTGGAATTTCTGGTAAAGCAAGAAACTGGGTCTGATTTTTCATAACAACACTTTGTCTGCTTGAAACCATTTGATATCCTTTAGAAGTCACCAGGTGCATTGAAAAATTGCCTCCAAAAGGCTACAACTGCTGCTATACACACCAACAATAGCAATAAAATTCATAAAAATGAATTGAGAAGTAGTTCACCATCCCACCGGGCGTGCCAAAACTATTGGCAATACAAATCTGCAACCTGTTTGCTAAGCTTTTCCAATTGCACTTAGCAGATTTGGACCAACATTGGAATGCTTTCAGCTTGTGGGTAACCTATTCAAAAGTAGACCTTTAGATTGTGGGTCGGCTTCCCCGTTTGATAACACTTAACTATTAAATTTCTGAGATAAGGGTAAGGATTGCATGAAAATAAACATAATGCTAAAAAACCTAAAGTGATGCACCAAACAACCTAGACCTATTAACAACTTATCATATTTGAATTAATATCACAAAGCTGGACTTACACAACTCACTTGATAATGCAGTTTGCATAAATATTTCATAAGAAGGTCTATAAATTATGCTATTAAAAGGAAAACAGAAATTTCACAATTAACATCACCACTAACAACACAACTTACAACCTACAAACATACACCTTCTGCTGAATAGATGCATAACATGAGACAAGCTTGCAAGGAAAGGATAGATTTCACAAAACAAGCTGGTCAATCATTAACAACATACATGAGAAATAGGAAATGAGAAGGTAAAAGTGCTCTACTTTATCAATTCAAAGTACTTACTATATAATAGGCTTGTCTGAGTTACAATGTAGATTCATGAAAAAATAACTGCAAGATAGTAGCTATCCTCCTACTGAAAAAGAAAGAACTCCTAAAATGTTCAAAAATGAACATACTTAACCAACACCCACCAAAAACTCCCACACATGTGCTTCTAGAAGATTATCATTGGATAAAACATAAATGGCCCCACAAGAACCTTCTAGAAGTCTCTAAAATGCCCTCACCATGGAGAAAAAAAAGGCTAAGCACTTAGCCATCCCAAAAGTGTGACAAAAATACCTCTAGTTGGCCTCATTCCCATTGAAAATAGACCAAACAGCATCACACGGTTCCCACATCTCTACAAGTCATAATTGGTCATATTTCAACACTTAACCACATTCCCCATCATGCAATATGTGTGTTTCTAAAAAGACATGGCTTTTAAAAGCATTAAAGATAGTGAATTTGTTAAGTCATTTATAAAACACCACTTAGCAAAACACTTAACAATTGAGCATAAATCAAAGGGCCCCACCATATTTCTATGTTACATTTCCATTTGACTATGGTTTTCAATTCACTTATAGCTATTTTCAAAAAACTAACAACAAATGTAACATACAATGCCATAGCTAAAAGCCTTCAAAAAGCCTCTAAGGCATTTGAGCATCAACTTACCATATTCTACATTCTCCCACACATATCATACTTCATTGGTTTGAAAAGGCATAAAGTATCAATAGCACTTGGCTCATAAGGCTGACCTCCAAGACTCTTGGAAATAATGCCAAGTCACATGATGTTGGAAAAACAAGGCATCACTTGATGGTCTCATGGCAACACATTGTATTGCACACCTAGCATAAGTCAAAATAACATAATGCATAAAATGCCTAAGTGATTACACATGACATATTCAAGACTTAGCAAAACTTTAAGGAATGGGGAAAAGAAATAAAGGCATAAAAAAAATTCCTAAGGCAATAGTATGTGGCCATCAGCCCCCATCACATTTCATGTGTTGATTTTTTAAAACAAAAACGGATAAAAATCCCATCAATGTGAAAAGAAGGGTCAAACCCTAATGATAATACCTGAATGATGCAAAAAACATCATCATTTGCTCACTTGGAAGAATCTGGAAACATGATACTCTGTCGGCAGGGTTTGAGCAAACACAGGAAAATGGCATTGACACTGGTTTCTCAGTTGGCTTTTGACATTTTTCTCATAAAAAATACCATGGGAACGCAGGTACTTGTGTATTCTTGGTATAAACTTGCATTTTTTGAACTTGGAGGCCGCTTTTAAATTACAGGCTGCAGTTGTGAACCTTCCCTGATGATTCTTTGGTTGCATCTTTCTCTGTGGTTATTCTCCTTGCTTACAACCACCATGGGAGGTTAATGAAGCTTAACAGGGAGCTTTTTTAAAATGGCACAACTCTGCACATCCTAGTGTTTGAGCTTAGGTAAGCTCCCAACCGGCCTCCATATTGTCTTTTCCTCCAGATAGTGAGCAAGAGAGCTTGAATAGAAGCTTTCAAATGTCTCATTTTGCTTCTGTACTGTGAAATTGTTTCGAAAAGCTTCATTAAAATGCAAACTTGAATAGACTCGGTGATTTTCTATTGTTTTCCTAACTTACAAAAGCTCACTGGTCATGGCCATGAATAGAAAGGGTGTCATTATGCTTCACTTGTAAAAACCCTCATGTAATCTTTTGAATTC
>VDFB02028286.1:0-12812 GCA_007258455.2 Sequoia sempervirens
GAATTCTTCCTCTAAGATAACCAACAGGGTGAAAGAAAATTTTTCCTGCAGGCAAACAATATTAGATTTAACAAGTAAATCCATTTGCATCACTATATGAAAAAAAACAATCACTCCAATAACTTGTGAGAGGAATCATATATTGCATAAACTGTACATGTAACTAAATGGCTTTGTAAGCATTCATATCTTGTTGGTGCTAGCAATCACTACCCTAAGAAATTGGTGAACACTTGCAAAGAGAAGAAAAAATTGTTGAACTTGAAGGTTTATTAAAAGAAGCCATAATATTAAAAAATACTATCAAAAAATGATCAAATTAATTTGCTATGTTACATTTTTTAATATGAGTACATTGGAAGGTTTATTACAAGAAGCTATAATAGTTGGCATGAGTTTTCCACAATCTATGAAGTAGTGTATGATTGATTTTTTTTTTAACTATGTATGCTTTTCAATCAATATTTCATATCACACTCAATGATTTATCATAAAGAGTGAATTCTTAAAAGTCCTTCTGTAAAGTCAGAAACATCAGGCCTAAAGGGAAAATCTAGATTGATTATAGGGCTTGTCAATTACCACTAAGGTCTTTCTTAAATGCAATTTAATTGACATGTGGATAATCAATCTTCTTGTGTCCACAAAATATTAGGTAAGAGGAGGCGCAACCTAAAAAGGAGGACAATGACGAATATCCTAGACTTATACAATCCAATCAATTACTTTGTTACAAATGGTGACTTTGTTAAATGACGCATAAGCCTTGAACATCAAGGCCAAAGTCATATGGTAACTCTAGGTTACTCATCCAAAAACCCAAGCCCTAGAGACAATCAAACATGATAATTGGCCATCTAGGACCAAAATTGAAAATTTGCAAGAAAATGCAACATAATTGAATTCAATCTTGTCCATGGGAAAAACTAAGCTATGGACTACATCAAGATAGAAAACCTTAAATAGCAATCACTAGGCCTACCAATGGCAACAATAAAAACCTAAATTTTTAAAAAAGAAAGACCTTGGATCACTCACCGCACTGCTCTCCAAAGGTATGTACAAGTTGTGACTAAAAGTATGCATTAAAATCATACCCTTCACCACTATTTCATTATATTTGTGATTGGTGCAAGAATAGAACCATTAGTGATATTGAATCATTATGATTTGCCACTTCCCTTAGAGGATGAATATGGTGGCTAGTTATGTCCCAATATCATGTAAATTAAAAACCTATCCATGTCTTTATTTTCTATAATATTTTATTTTGTTTGTCCTAATATTAAAAACTAGGAGTTATGTAGAAAGGACTTCCAAGCATTTGCAGAAGTTTTCTTTGCATCTTTTGGCAACAGAGTGAAATACTGGGTGACATTCAATGAGCGAAATGTATTTGTTCAGATAGGTTATCTAACTGGAGTTTATCCACCAGCTCGGTGTTGTTGACCATTTGGGAATTACAGTGACCACAATTTAGAAACAGAACCCTACCTGGCTACTCATAATATAATATCATTCTCATTTTGTTCCTCAGTTTGTAGTTAGAGTAGCATTTTGTTTCTGAATTTATCCTCAGTTTGTAGCCACTAACCATAATATAAGCATTAGTTGTTCCATGTGTAGCCAAATGAATGCTAGCAATAAATTCAAAATATATTTTGTGCATGAAATATATCACAAAGAATTGGCACATCTTCCACAAGGGAAAAAATCAGGAGTTGGCAATGGTTGGTTCTAATCAAGTTTTTGAGTCCTGTAGGGCCTCCTTGACAAGTATAAGCCAAGACTAGTAGCTAAGAATAGAATGCATTTTCTCTATTATAGCAAACTAAAAGCAATATGAGTACTTATGATTGTTGCAAGCAACTAGGAATGTTGATATCCATCATATGAATACGCTAGAAGAGGAAATTTACATGGACCACTCTGACATTTTTTCTATTATAGGAAACCAAAAGCAATATGAGTACTTGTGATTGTTGCTAACTTCTAGGAATGTTGATATCCATCACATGAATAGGTTAGGAGATGAAATTTATATGGACCACTCTGAAGATTTGGTAATGCCATGTAAAGAGAACATGCAAATTAAAGAGATTCATACATAGCCTTAAACGGGCTCTATGTGCTTAGTGGTACTGCGGTATCACGTCTGAGCAGAGTAGTCCAATTTCAGGTTGAGTATCCGGGGTCTGTAGTGATCATGTACGCATTTTCCTTGTCCACTAGAAATCAATGTAGTTTCAATAATTCCCAAAATGGGAGACAAATGAATTAATTTTTTTTAGTTTTCTTCCATATTCACGTTTCTTGAATCACATTCTTCTGCAGCAGGCTGTATGTACATATTCCACCAGACTCTCTAGATAATTAGTACCATTGTAGCTTTAGCAGATTACTTATCCGTGGCAAGCTTGTGTATCGCAGTTCCAATTACATATTAAGACGTTTGAAAAACTTGGTACGCTAAATAGTTGCATAGCTGCTTTAAATATACAACTACTTTTCCTTCTTTTACTCATGGATTTTTAAGCATACCATGTTGTGATCAAAACGTGATTCTTCTACTATCTTGATTTTTGCTCAAACTGAAAAGTCTGATCTATGTTTTCTGCAACGCACATATATATCATTATAATGTTTGTAATTATAAAAATGCTTTGATTCAGGTTGCTTGTGTATAACTATGATGTTTCTAAAGGAAAATTTTACCTTGCAAGCATAAATTTAAACTTGGGTACTGCTACTTTACCTTATGCTTCTGCAACAAAGAGAAGGAATGAGAATCAACGCTATGCTTTTCAAGTCTTAAGAAGATACTTCATGGAGCTGGAAGCCTGTCACCACATCTTATCAAGAAAGTTACTGAGATTTTTCCAAGAGCAAGAAATTTATAACCACCTTTACTGGGAAATAAGTGCAGAGGAAATGAGGTAAGAAGCCAATTTTATGATTTGTTTATAGCTATCAAAGATGGAAGAACAAATTAAAAAGAAAAGAAAAAAAGACTGTCACGCAGCCAGAGGACAAATGCCAAAATCCATACCATAAGATTTTAAAAAAAAATCAGGTCGCTCGAAAGTTAAGAAATGAAAACATAATAAAATATGGATTTTAAGGTTTAGGTTAGTTTGAACCATTTTAAATGTGCTTTCAAAATAAAACAAATCATCTGGCGAAATAAAGGATAACAGATTAGGAATGATGTCCATCCATCGGGAATCGCTCGATTCAGAAACCAGAGATCAGGGGAGCGTAGAGAAGAGCTCAAGGGGCTTTGTGGAAAAGAAGAGAGGCTGCGAAGTAGATGAAGAAAATCGCAGGTTTGAAGAAGGCTGCATGAGACAGATTGATGGGTGCATAAAAAAAACATGTTCATTTGATTGTTGGTAAGTATATGATTTTATCAGAGAACAAGCAAATGCCAGAAGAGGTGTACATGGAGTTGTTGGAGGTGTAGATTGTGAAAGACCATATAGCTGATTTAGAATGGCATGAGATGCTAGTAAATGTCCAAGAAAGCAACTTTTTTAATGCAGTTGTATTTGTAATTGTAATTGAATTGGATTAATAAAGCTTGAGTTTGCGTGCAATTGGTGTTTCATTGGTTGTTGAATTCAGACAGAGTTTTGCCTATGAATTTTTTTTTTTTGTATAAGTTTGTTCGACAGAGGGGTGGACCCTCTTGCGTCATAGACATGTAAATAAGAATTTCCACTACATGATTCGTTGGATTACAAGTTTATGAGGTTCCTCTAGTGAAAGGACGACCCAAGTAAAGGAATATTGATAAAATAAATATATAGCTAGATAAATATAACCACGAATTAAATCAAACTGAATTTTTTTTGGAAATTAAAAAATGTTGGCATACTCATAAATTTAGCGTGCAACACAAGAATTGGCAAATATCATCAGTTTGGCAACAATCCAATTCATCTGTAAAATATCACCAAATAATATTAACTAACCAGAAATCAAAGTCATAAATAAGACTTCAAGATGAAGTAAGCTTTGAAAATACTTATGAATTTGAAAGAGAAGTTTACACACTGGTAGATTTAGTTTTGTCTTGACATGCACAGGTTCTTTTCCCTCATCGAGGTCAAAACCTAATTCTGTACTTGACAACTCCAAAGCACCTTGGGACTCTCGGAAAGACCGTTGAACCTGCCCAAGCATTTTGACAAGTAACCACATTATAAATGTGATATAAGAATCATACCTAAAATAGTACAATATATCATTGACAATTATTACTCAACCCCCATTTACAAACCAAACAAAATATGTTAAGCATAAAAATAATCTTACAACAAATTGGTTATACATCAAGAAAAAAAATCATCTTGAAGGGAAATAGATTCCCAATAAAATCATCTCATCTATCACAAGAATTCCTCAAGTTTTAAAAGGACTTTCTTTTTGAACCAAGTCAGATTTTGTATTTAGTGAATACAACACATATGTCTATACCTAGTGCATCACACATGAGCTCATTGTAAGATTTTTAAAAAAGTGAGCAAGATACTAATCGGGTGTTCCTAATGTAAAATTATATGTTTACTTCTTACAGAAGTGTAGAGCTAGGGTCAAAAAAATATCCTTTAGAATTCCTCAAGTTTGAACAAAAAAATCATTCATATTAAGTTGTGTACCCTATTTAGTGAATATCACACCTAAATCCATGCACATACTAATGGATAATTCCATATAGGTATATGTTTGAGATGCAGCACAAACATTAAAACTAAAGTAAACAAAAATGACGAGAATCAATGAAACACCAATATTGATTATAAGTCTTCCTTAGAAAACGTGAACATACTACTATCAATATGTAAAGCTAACAACCATGATGCTATCACTTCTCAATAATGTTTAAATGTATACATGTTGTTTAACTTTAGACTTTGAGCATACTGAAACAAGCACAAACACATAGAATACTATTTTGGCTTGGTCGTACCATTTTGTAGCTGTTGTATTGCTTATTAATTTCATATTAGATAGTGCCAAAAATTATTCCTTAATGCGTCATACCAAATATTTGTTCTGATCTTCACTATATGTTAAATTCATGTGTTGTACATATGATAAAGGGTGATTGAAAATTTTTAAGTCGTAGTATGCTACAATATGAAGTTTGGTATTAAAGGTCAATAAGAATAGTGAATGGTTGTTGCTTTGTCATCTTTGACCGTAAAAGGTAAAAAGAGATTTCAATTTATCTTTTGAGTAGCCGTACACTTTATGGAAACCACTTTACTTGTAAGGGATCGAATCATATCATAATGCTGAGTTAATAATCTTTAAACTACCATACACATTCCAAGTATTATTGGAGGCTTTCATTGATCGTCATGCATCTGATAAGGGGACTAAATTAGTAACATTCCTGATTGCAGCATATAGGATAGCTTTAGGATTTTCGTATACTTCTATCAAAGACTCATGAGTTTAATTTGGGGATATAATCAGCTGCTAAACTTCAAACTTTAGTATATCACTGTAATCAGCATATTCCTTACATTGTATTTAGGAGATTTTGGTCATTTGCATCTGTTGTATGTATTGTTCAACTTCAGCCATACTTTGAAATTTGCTACAGCAGTTATCAATAGCATTGATTTGGCATCCATTTCATGACAATTTAATTCTAATTAGGAGCTTTGATGGATATATAAAAATGTGGTTGCATCACTTGATCATCCTTCAAGCACATCAGCTCAATCCAGGTATTTATTTTATGTGTTTTCAGTTTACATACCAACTATTTGAAAAAATGTCTACTTTCAGATTGTTGGTCAATTGTCTGAAAAAATTCCTAGAATTAAATTAGATGAATATTTCATTGCTTAATCAATCAAATATGTGGTTCTCCACCATATAGCTTGATAATGTAAATCTAGATGGCTATGCTGCCAAGAAATTATCTATTTTTCTGCACTAATGTATACGTTGTAGAACTATACTGCTTGCCACCAATTATTTAATGTCCCAATCACCATTTGCTCTCACCTTTCCCACATTGGGATCTGGGTGATCAAAATGTTAAAGGTTTTTCCATTTCATCAAACATTCGCAAAAATCTCAAATATATATCAGTTTTGAGACATTAAACTTTGATCCTTCTTGTTTGGATATTCAATGGTCAAAGAATCAATAAGAACATCTTCCTTTGCTTTTGTGAGGTATAGATAAGGCATTAAGTTTCTTGATGAATTATTCTTTCACCTTCTTAGATTTATCCTTTACCTTTAATGCTTAAGTATTATGCTAGGCTCCATATTATTGGAATCTTCATATCTTTCATATATAGCTTACTGATAGATGTAATGTAATTTCTGATCAACCAAGTCTTGTTGTGTACTCATTACCTGTTTCTAACTCAGACTACTGATTTTGAACCTTGGTTGCTAAAAAGTTAGTTGTGTATGGCCTGGATTTCAAAATTTGTTATTTTTCATGTAGGATTACTTTCATAAGAATGTTGTTTCATTAAGTCAAAAATAGCCCAAATTCTGAAAAGCATGTTCCATAATGGGTTGTGATAAAAAAAACAAAAAAAGGCATCCACTTATGCCCCAAGCACATGCAATAACACCTTTTCGACAAAATGCAAGCATGATAAAAAGTGGCCCATCTTCCTCAAGTGCATGCCACGATCATTTTTGTCAAGGCTTTTAATTAAATCAAAAAAGTGCCTAATGTGCATGAAGTACACCATTTAGGGAAGTATCTAAAACCTAAACATTACTTAGAGACATTGCAGCATGGGCACAGTAGATTCAAATACCAAAACTCAACAAAGAAGAAAGTGTCCAAAGGAGAGAAATGTGAGCTCAGCAAGACTTTTGTTTCCAAAGTCAAAGTGATTAAAACATCTCTAACATGCGTCCAACTGGTTTTGGAGTGTAAATACTACCCTAAGACACCAATATGTAGAGTTTTCTTGCTGACTTAAAATTTGCACATAAGGCACACTCCAACAAGTCTTTCTGTAAACCCTTGAGCATTTGACATCACTTATGCACTTGCAAGTGTGCAAACAGCCATGAAAATGCAAGGTATTTGGTTTTTGATTTCAAAGTCCATACACAATCAAACACACTATTTATTGTAGGTGTGCATATTTCACTTTTGCATGACCATTCCCAAGTGCACACCCAAAGTGGAATTTCACATTTCCATTGATGAATTAATGAAAACCTCCTTAATAGGCACACCTCCATATGTATGGTTGTATCCTTGTTTTGAAATTTTATAAATGACAAAGGCTTTGCCCATGCAATCTGTCGACTCCCACCTCAAATCTGTATCTCTTTCTTCATTCTATGATGAGTTTGCCATATTTGAATGACAATCTTAAAAGCCTATGATGAACCTACATTTTCTCTCTTGTCATTATTCCTACCAAGACATTATAAAAAGTGACAAAAACATGTGCCTCCATATGTACAGTTGTATCCTTGTTTTGAATGTTTATAAATCATGAATGTTTCCCATACAATCTGTTGACTCCCAACTCAAATATTCATTTCTTTCTTGATTTTATGATGATTTTATGGAATTTGAATGACAATCTTAAAAGCCTTTGATGATCTCCATTATCTCTATCGTCATTGTTCCTGCCAAAACACTAAAGAAATGACAAAAAATATGACAGAGACAAGACAAAGCTTTGATACATGACTGCAAATCTGGAAAGACTTGAGATTTTAATTGTAAACTTGACATGATATGGAAAATTTGCATATGGGTGCAAGACAATCACAGGGTGAATGATGAAGTCCTCATGCATTTGGTGTAAGACTTGAATGATCAATTGCTTATTAGGATCTTAGAAAAATCTAGGGCACCCATCACAGAATGGACAGATTGGTACATAGAGTTTCCAACTTTCTCATATATCAGAGATTGTGGTTTTTATCCATTCCCTTACATGCTTCCCAAATATCCCATGTTGTAGGTAGTCATGATGGAAATTTGTAAATAGACAAAAGAGATCCATTCTAAAGGGGATGGTACAAGGTAGGAGTTGGTTTTTCAATCCAACTCAGTATTTACAAATGCAAATCAGCCAAAGATTCTAAGTATATCAGTAGAGAGATGGCTATATCTAACATGAAAATTTTCTACAAAAACCACTTATATGATCCTAAGGGTTTCATATATGAGAGATTGGGACTTAGATTCAAATATGTATAGCACAATGAAAATTATTGGGCCAATTGTACTGAAGAACATGAAGTGAGAAATGATTATAGCCATTTGACTATAAAGCAATTACTCAATTTTGTACCTAAGGAGATACTTGAAATACCAAAGGATCTTTCAACTTCAGAGGTTGAAGTTTATCTCCTAAGTTTGTTGCATCAAAAATAGATTAGCAACATTTTCCCTATGCAGATTGGTCTCTTAAGAAAAGCATCTCTATTCAAGACTTCAATGGATACATCGACATCAGAGCTATTTGATGGATAAGATTTCTAAAAGAGCTTCAAAATTGGAAAATGATAAAAATCAAAAATCAGCTAGCATATCAGAGTCCATGCCAACAAATATGATGCCTTCCTCTTCTTCTTTACACAGTTACAGGTTTAGAGATTGTTGACAACAAAAAAAACAAACAAGTAAGAATAGGGGGAATATTCTAAAGCTCCATGTATTAAGATATGTGTCCAAGGATTTATAAGTTCAAATCGGCCACCACGAAGAGTGTGAGATCTCCACCTCATCTTCTACTTAACCCCAGACCTTAGATTGTGTCAACTATTCTGATTTCAACTTCTCCTAGCTCTCTTCCTGCTTCTCCTCCTAAGATTTCTTCCAATCATTCTTCACCCACACCCATGGAAGTTGTCTTGACACCCATACATGAGACATCTTTTATTTTACCTCTCATTGCCTCTCTCCCTCATCAATCAAAGTCTTTCACCTTCAGTTACTCCCATTATAGTTATTACTATTCCTTCTCCTAGTCCTAGAAGTCAAGACCAAGAAAGAGAAGTGTCAGAGTGGGTGATGTCTAAAATAACCAAGAACAAGAAAGATTGTGCCTTCTATTGGATTAAATTTTCTGCACCTACCTCTATTCTTTCTAAATCAGAGCACAAACAACCAATGAAGTAGTCTCAAGTGAAGAAGAGCATGAAAGGTCATTTGGTTATCAAGAATTTGAGACATATTGAGCAATCAGATTTTCAGATAATGGAGATTGATTTGGGATCATGAACATGGCAAGGTGATGTTAATCTTCAAAGGCAGTCACTGAAAACCTCAAACAAAGAATCCTCAAAGATGGTGAGGACAAGGCAGCATTAAAAGCAGAGGTTAAGAAGCTCCAAGAGTGCATTTCTCACCTACTTCGGCCCATTTCAAGCCTTTAAAGATTTGTACATAATTTTTTTCTATCCAATAAGTAACAAAGGTGACTAGATCAGCTAAATGCAAATGGAAAAATTACAGAAAATTGGATTGACTGAGTTTCTCAGCAAGGTTTATATGTAATTGATAGGTTGTATGTTTTGTTGACCAAAGCACATGAGATGAAGGGTGATATTTCAGCATTGGAGAAAACATTGGTGGATAGGATCTCTTCATATGAGCAATTTATCAAAAAATTCAATCAAATTAAGATGCTAGGTCCACTAAAATTAGTTGAAATGGGGATGATAAAGACACGCTTGGAAGAGAACAACATTTTGAAAATATCAATACATGAGTGTAGAAATAAATATAGTCACATAGATACATAGATGTATGCATAAATGTATATACTTATAAAAATAAATGTGCCCAAACAAAATGAACAAAGATCCAATTATTATAAACACAATTATTAAATATAAACATAGTTGCATAGATGTGTATGCATAAATAAATGTGTCCCACAAAATGAACAAAGATCCAATTATTATAAACACAGTTATTAAATATAAATATAGTCTCATACATGTGTATGCAGAAATAGATGTGTCAAAAATATGTAAATAAATGAATAAATAAGAGTAAATATGAGGATTAAAGGCAGTGTTAGAAAAATGCTAAGTTGTCGAACTGGGTATGGAATGCGGGTACGCGATGCGATCACCTTGATGCAGAAGCAAAAATTGAGGTGGTTGGGTACCCATTATAAAACATATAAAATTCATAGATATAGACATATTTGCAGCCTAAAAAGTAAAAAACAAGAATTAAATTTAGAATACCACATCATGCATATGCTAAACAAAACTTAGAACTACCATAAATATAACAAATCTGAAATACAATTATACTAAATTAATTTGATATCAAATTTTCAAAACTTGAATGTTACGGTAGGTATATAATTATATTGAATTTATTGTTCATTGGTTCAACATTTAAAACAAAATAATACAATTAATAGTAGGCATCATATGGGTCATCAGGAAGATTAAGATCAACATCATCATTCATTAGATGATGTAGGTAAATTAGTAGAACCACATGCAGCCCCACTAGCACTTGCACTCGAAGCATGCTGGGTATCCAAATCCACAGAAAGTAAAGATTGTGTGGCAGCTGAAAAATCCAAATCAGTTTGCTTTGGATCTACATCCCACAACCTCGTGCCTCCTTCCTTATACTCATTCTTTTTAAGAGTAAGAAGGCGCAAGTTGGAATGCACATAAACAAGCTCTTTCGCCTTACTTGTTGCCAATCGGTTGCGTTTCACTGAGTGGATAAAGGAGTATGTACTCCAATTTCGCTCAGCTGAAGAGGAACTAGCAACCTATTGAAACAAAGTGAGAGGAACTTATAATTATAAAATTGCAAATCAAACTTTAAATTTGAAGTTAACCATTTTATTATTTTTAAAATAGTAAACAATATAAATTTAGAGAGTGCAATAAAAACTAAGTAACTCACTTGTGATAAAACTTTGATCGCAAGAGTTTGGAGATGTGGTGTTGTAAAGCCATTGATATACCACCAAAAATGAGCATCCATCCTATACTTGTCAAGTGAAGCAGCAATACTTTGATTTTCGCCGGCTACAAAATCAGAAAACTCAGCTCTAACTAAAAACTTTGTTTCTTGATCGAGGAAGAGTTTACTAAGTGCTTTCCTACACCCCATACCAACTTCTAGATCTGAATATGGTTGCACTCTTGATGGCAAAGCAAGAATCTCATCACTATAAAATTTGGGAGTCAATGCAAATGCAAGAAGATGTAGTGGGGTGGTCATTTTGTTCCATCACTCAACACAAATTGTTTGCACCTCTTTGAAGAAAATTTCTTCAGGATCTTGCTCTTTTTCGTTGATGACGATTTTCATTTGCTCAATCATTGAATCAATGCCATCATATACCTCTCCCAAACATGGCTTATCCATGTCAGTAAAACGGATCATACTCATGATGGGCTCAGTGAATCTAAGAAGATATTCTGCTCGTTCCCACCAAGTGTCATCTAGGATCATCCGTTTTACATTTGTTGCCCTTTCAGTATTGGATTGCCTCCATAGGGACCAACTTTGACTAATAACCATGCTAGAAAGTGCCTCCCGCACCTTCACAAGTCTCCTCAAGACAATCGTGTTCGATGCAAATCTGGTTTCGCAACCTATTCAAAAATTTAAAATTAAAATTAAAATATAAAGAAGACATGCTTGAGTTTAAAAAATAAATTAGTAATTACTAAAGTGAAATGTAAAATTTAAAAGTTGAAGTGTTTCAATTACCTTCAACAACTCCAATGCTGAAAATGATCTAAAAATGGCTGTGACATTTGATGGTTTGTGATGAACATTTGGATCTCTTCAGCTTCAGCATACATTTGTTTGATCCAATTTATTTTCGCACCCAACTTTTGTAGCATGAGGTTGAGAGAGTGAACAGCACAAGGTGTCCAAAATATGTGCTCAAATCGTGTCTCAATCAACATACCTGCAGCTCTACAATTCTTTGTGTTGTTTGTTATTACTTGGACAACATTTTCAGGACCCACATCTTGAATGCACTGTATAAGGATGTTAGCAATAAATTGTGCATCCTTCACTTGTCCTTCACAATCCACAGCTTTCAAAAACATTGCCCCTTTAGGGCACACTGCAATCACATTGATTAATGGCCTGTTTTTGGCATCCTTCCATCCATCAGAAACAATTGACACCCCTGTTTTTTTCCATGAATTTCTAATGGGAGCCAATGCATTGTTTATGCCTTTTACCTCCTTTGCTAGTAAGGTGGTACGCACCTTCTCATAACCTGGCCCTGTGTAACCTTGTGGACAGCCACTTGCCTTTCTCAACATATCTTGCCAATATGGTGATCTTACAACATTAAATGCCAAACCGTTTGCATATAGACATCTTGCAACAGCTTGATCTGCAACCTCTCTAGCTTCAAGCTTAAATGCTCTTTCTAATGGCCCCTTGCTTCTCTTCACACCAACAGGATCATCTTCACTTCTACCCAAAAATGGGTGGCTCTCTACTACAATATCATCAAAGTCACCATGTGTTGGAGAAGGAGGAGGCCTCTTTGATCCCCTTCCACTTCCTCTTCCTCTCAGCAAAGGATGGTTTGTGGCATGACCAACTCTTGCATCTGCTTCCTCTTGCTCTTTAATATATGCTGCTACTTTGCGAGGATGTAACGCTTCACCATTTTCTCCTTTACATACATTGATTCCTTGTCTAGGAATGGCACATAAATGGCATTTCACACAACTGTATGAGCTGGTATACTGAACTTTACAATGATTGCATATCCAAACAAATGTTCCTCCCCCTTTAACTTGTTGTATTATTTGTACATATTTCCATAGAGGTGA